>ML329289.1:0-181594 GCA_005239505.1 Nicotiana paniculata | reverse complement strand
AGACCAATTTGATGAAGTTGGAACTTTCTCTCTCTAGAACCCACTCTTTCCTCTCTCTAATATCCCAGAAAAATGGTTAAAAATCAAGGGGAGGGATGTTTTTAAAGGATTGGGGTCGGGTGTTAAAATTAGAAAAATAGAAGCCCGACACAAGAATGCGGTCAGGAATGCGATCACATTCCTGACATGTGGTCCGCAGAACCGGCCGCATAAGGGCCCTCAAGATGGGCCAAAATTCGAAACACACTGCCCAGGTATGCGACCATTGTGCGGTCCGTACACTTTATGCGATCGCATAATGCGTCGCATAACTTCCCTCCCAAAACCAAAGGCAACAATGCGATAGCTATGCGGTCCGCAGAACTGAAATGCGATCGCATATTGGACTGCATAGTTGACCTCAAATGGGGCAGTGATCTGCCCGTGTATGCGACCATTATGCGGTACGCATACACGTTATGCGATAGCATAGTGCGTTGCAAAATTTTACTCTTTAAGTCTCGGGGTACTTTTTACTCAATTTAGGTCCGTTTTAAAATTTTCCACCATAAAAACAACTCGGGGACTCATTCGGGCATTATTTTAAAACGAGAAAATGTTACGGGTCTTTACATCCTGCGCCCCTTAAAAATCATTCGTCCTCGAATGAGGGTTTTGGAAATCAATTAGTTTTGAAAGCATGACATGAGATTTCCAAATTTTCACTAACTCCAATATTTCAGAAATTTTTTGCCAGAGTTCCTTTTGTAATTAGACCTACCTACCTGTCAGAGAGCCCCCGAAACACATTTCCAAGCATCATTACACAGTTTTAATCACCCAATAACTCACACACAACGTTGTTACCTCAACAATTGGCAATTATTCAATCATTTTGTCAACTACACATAGTTCTTTCTTCTCATACCACAAATTTGCACATAACTTGGTCATTTTAATGAGTCCCATACAACCCAATCACCTCAATATACTATATTCATTTCAATTAATCATTTCAACGTACACTACTATTAATCACTTGCGTAACACATACGTTCCACAAAACTTTCATTTACCTCAAGGGTTGCACACGACTCAAATAGAACTGCGGATTCAGTTTTAGCACACATTGGAAAATTACAACAATAAGGCAATTAGGGGAATATGGGGTGCTTTTGCACAAAACCGAACATAAAATATAATTTTCTTAGAGATGACAGTTCTGACGATCACTACTAGACTTATTCAAACAAATGGGGATATTTTTCTTTCATCTCATTTTCTGCTTCCCACGTGGCTTCCTCTATGTGCTAACTTCGCCACAATACTTTAACTGAAGCAATTTCTTTGTTCCTCAATCTACGGACTTGTCTATCAAGAATAGCAATCGGAACCTCATAATACGATAATTCTTCATTAACCTCAATAGTCTCAACTGGCACGATGGCTGATGGATCTCCAACCACTTTCTTCAACATGGACACGTGGAACACCGGGTGCACTAATGACAATTCAGGGGGTATTTCCAACCTATAAGCCACTTGCCCTATCCTTTGAGCAATCCGATATGACACGACATACCTTGGGATCAATTTCCCTTTCTTCCCAAACCGCATCACTCCCTTCATGGGAGATACTTTCAAGAATACCCAATCATCAACTCGGAATTCCAATTCTCTTTGACGAACGTTTGCATAGGATTTTTGACGGTTTTGAGCGGTTTTCATCCTCTCCCGAATGACTCTGACCTTTTCCAATGCCTGGTGCATAAGGTCTGGCCCTAACAATTCTGCTTCACCAACCTCGAACCACTCAATCGGAGATATACACCTCCTTCCGTACAATGCCTCAAATGGGGCCATCTGAATACTAGCGTGAAAGCTGTTATTGTAAGAAAATTCGATAAGAGGTAAATGATCATCCAAACTACCCTTGAAGTCCAACACACAAGCCCGTAACATATCTTCAAGTGTCTGAATAGTCCGCTTTGCCTGACCATCAGTCTGCGGATGGAAAGCTGTGCTGAGATTTACCTGAGTACCCAAAGCTTGCTGAAATTTCCTCCAAAATTTAGCCGTGAACTGGGCTCCTCGGTCTGAGATAATGGAAAATGGAGTCCCATGAAGCCTGACTATTTCCTTGGTATACAACTGAGCATACTGTTATGCAGTATCGGTGGACTTGACCGGCAAGAAGTGCGCTGATTTCGTGAGTCGATCCACTATCACCCAAATTGAGTCGAACTTGCGCTGAGTGCGAGGTAACCCTACCACTAAATCCATGTTGATCATTCCCATTTCCACATTGGAATTTCCATAAGCTGAGTTAACCCACCAGGCCTCTGATGCTCGGCCTTCACCTGCTGACAATTCGGACATTTAGATACAAGGTCCGCCACACCTCTTTTCATACCGCTACACCAATAAATCTCCCGGAGATCTTGATACATTTTCGTAGAACTTGGGTGCACAGAATACCTAGAATTGTGAGCTTCCGCCATCACCCTCTCTCGAAGATTATCCACATCAGGAACACATAACCTTCCTGGGCACCGCAAAACACCATCATTGCTCCCGAGTGAAAATGCCGAAATCTTGCCATTCAAAACGGCCTCCTTCAACTGCGCCAATGCTGGATCAATAAACTACTTCTCCTTGACTTCCTCTATAAGTGATGATTCTGCCCCATTATGCACCATGAATTTCTCCTCATCTGAGGTCGAGAAACAGAACCCCAGACTAGCCAATTGACAAACCTCCCGAGCCAACGGCCTCTGATCTTCCTCCAAATGAGCCAGACTACCCATAGACTTCCGACTGAGAGCGTCGGCCACTATGTTTGCTTTTCCCGGATGGTACAGAATGTTCATATCATAATCCTTAAGTAATTCTAACCATCGCCGCTGCCTTAAATTCAACTCCTTCTGCTTGAAAAAATATTGGAGACTCTTGTGGTCTGAGAACACGTCCACATGGACCCCATACAAATAATGCCGCCAGATTTTTAATGCAAACACAACTGCCGCGAGTTCTAAATCATGCGTCGGAAAATTCTTCTCGTGATTCTTGAGTTGCCTGGAAGCATAGGCTATAACCTTCCCGTGTTGCATCAACACACATCCCAAACCAACTCTTGAAGCATCACAATAAAACACAAATCCCTTCGTGCCTTCTGGAAAAGTTAACACCAGTGTTGAAGTCAATCTAGATTTCAATTCCTGAAAGCTCTTTTCACAAGCGTCGGACCATTGGAACTTAGTTGCCTTCTGCATCAATTTGGTCAATGGGGAGGCAAGGGTAGAGAACCCTTCCACAAACCTTCGATAATACCCGGCTAGACCCAAGAAATTGCGAATCTCTGTCAGGGTCATTGGTCTAGGACAATCCTTTAACGCTGTGATTTTTTGGGGATCAACCTTAATCCCTTCTCTGGAAACAACATGACCCAAAAATGTGACTGACTCCAACCAAAATTCATATTTTGAAAACTTGGCATACAATTGGTGCTGATGAAGAGTCTGCAGAACTGCGCTGAGGTGATTAACATGATCCTTCCGGCTTCGCGAGTACACAAGGATGTCTTCAATAAAAAAAATCACGAAGGAGTCAAAAAATAGTTTGAAAACCCAATTCATAAGATCCATGAAAGCCGCTGGAGCATTGGTCAGTCCAAAGGACATTACCAAAAATTCAAAATGGCCATAACGAGTTCTGAAGGTGGTCTTAGGAATATCCTGCTCTCTGATCTTCAACTGGTTATACCCCGACCGTAAATCAATTTTTGAGAAGAACCTCGCACCCCGCAATTGGTCGAACAAATCATCTATCCTAGGCAATGGATACTTGTTTTTGATAGTGACTTTGTTGAGCTGTCGATAATCAATACACATCCGCAGCGACCCATCCTTCTTCCTGACGAAAAGAACCGGAGCGCCCCACTGTGCCACACTCGGCCAAATGAACCCCTTCTCTAATAAGTCTTTCAACTGCTCTTTTAACTCTCTCAACTCTGCTGGCGCCATTCTGTATGGTGGAATAGATATTGGCTGCGTATCTGGCAATTCATCAATCCTGAAATCGATTTCTCTATCTGGCGGAATCCCCTGAAGCTCGGCCGGAAATACTTCAAGAAACTCATTCACGACTGGGACGGACTCGGGGGCAGACACTTCTGAAGTGGTGTCCGAAACTCGAACCAAATGATAAACACACCCTTTTTTAATCATCTTCGAGGCCTTAAGGTAGGAAATAAACCTACCCTTTGGCACCACACCATTCCCATTCCACTCAATAACTGACTCATTAGGAAACTCTAGTCTCATAATTCTGGTTCGGCAGTCGAGTTTATCAAAGCACGAGTAAAGCCAATCCATTCCCATGATAACATCTAAATCTACCATGCCTAGTTCGATAAGATTGGCCGTGGTATCTCGACCACACACCGTGACAACACAATTCCTGTAGACTCGTGCGGCTGTAATGGAATCACCAACTGGAGTCGACACAGAGAACGACTCATGAAGCTGTTCGGGTTCCATCCCAAAACTTGAAGCAATAAATGGGGTAACATAAGAAAAGGAGGACCCCAGATCAATAAGAGAATAACAATCAAGGGCTTGAACAACCAGAATACCTGTAACAACATCTGGAGAAGCCTCCGCACTCTGGAGACCACTCAAAGCATAGCACTGGCTGGGTCCACCTCTACCACGAGCTCCACCTCTAACTGCACCACGCCCTGGTGGAATTGGAGGATGTACTGAAGATGCAGCGACCGAAGAACCGGACGGCTGAGTAAAACCACTACCCATGCCCTGACTGGGCGCACGTCAATCCCGCCGAATATGACCTCTCACCCCACACCTGTAGCATACCGGGATATCTAGGTAACAAGGCTCGGTATGGAACCTCCCACACTTAGGCCATGAAGCCTTCCTCTGCTGCTGCAACCTCCCTCTTGGACGACCGGACTGATGGGGTCTCCTACTGTCTGATCCTGGTCCCCAGCGATTGCTCTACTAATAATGGTGCACTGATGGCGATGCACAGGACGAGGACTGAGCATAATACTGGGATGGCCTTGATGGTCCTCTCCCATGAACTGGTCTCTCTCCTTCAACTGAACTCCCCAAGTGGCCGGCTGACCGGGCCCTGCTGATACTCTCCCTCTCCGACCTTATCTTCAATTTCATAGCCTATGTGGCCTGGGCGAATCCCACTATCTTACCATAATTCATGTCTAAGAGCAAGGCAGCTATAGCAGCTTGATTCACAACCAAAGGACTGAGGCCCTGAATAAACCGTCGAACTCTGGCACCCATAGTCGATACCAACTGAGGAGCGTACTTGGACAACCTCACGAACTCCATGTGGCACTCCCACACACTCATATTACCCTGTTTGAGAACCTCAAACTCCGTAGCACGGGTGGCCATAGCCTCGGCATGCAAGAAGTGATCCATGAAAGCATCAACGAACTCATTCCATCTCGCCGGAGGACTTCCCTCCCCACGGGAATTCTCCCACATCTCGAACCATGAATACGCTGCTTCCCTCAGCCTGTAAGATACTAACTCAACCCCCTCTGTCTCTGTATCCTTCATAACCCGAAGAGTCTTGCACATCTCATCTAGAAAATCCTGCGGATCGGCCTCCAGATCAATACCTGAGAACTCTGGAAGGGCCAACTGCAGAAACTGGTTGACTCTGGAACCGGTGGAATCTCCCTGTCAGCTAGAGGATGCAGGGGAAGCATGAGATCCTTGGTCCTGAGCGACCACTAACTAAGTCAACATATGAATAGCTCCCCTGAGGTCCCCATCAGAAGTACCGGGACCTGAAGCTGGAACCGAAGAAGGATCAGGAATACCAGCGGGAGGGGTTGCAACACCCTCTGCCGCAGCAAGAATAGGAACACTCTGGTCTGGAACAGAAAGGCCAGGTGGATTCAAAGTCGGGGACTCGCTCTCACCCGCACCATTGGGTACAGATTTCACAGCCACACTTGGGGTGGCATCAGCCTCTAAGCCGAGCCGAGCTCTCTTCTTTGGTGCCATTACTGAAAATTTTGGAACAGAGCACGAGTTAGAAAAGAATATTTTCACTTTCCACTTCACTACACGATATAGAATAACAATGAAAGGGTGTTTTCCTAAATGTCCTGTTAGCCCCCTAATTATAGATGTGGTCGACAACACACCGATAAGAAGGGCTCTACTAGACACAGCTCGGAGACATACTAGGACACTTTTAAAACCTTAGGCTCTGATACCAAGTTTGTCACGCCCCAAAATTGAGGGACGCGACCGAAACTCAACCGGGTGACCCCAGTCAAGCGAACCTGCTTTGCCTTTCCTACTCAATGCGCTTCCCCGTGTTTATATCATCCATTTTTATGTGAAGCAGTGGGATAAACTTAAAACTATGCGATTACCGCATTAAATCCATTTCTTTTCTTTTCCTCATTTTACATTATTATACTAGATTTCCCAAAATATACATTAATAGATACAACATTTGCCAATACGGACCCCGATTACGAGCAAATACAACCACTGCCCAAAATATATATATATATACACCCACATAGTGTCTACGAAGCCTCTAAGAGTACTTGGAGTTTATACAATACTTGCCGGCAACAAGGCCCCGGCTATACCTTACAATACATAATATAATCAAAAGGAGATGGCATGAACTACACGTGGCCCCGAGAGGAAGTGGGGCTCACCAGTAAAGCTAAGAAAGGATGAGGAGAAAACATCACTAACAGCGAGCTGAGCAACCTGCTATGGACCCACCTACATCCATATAAAAAGATGTAGTGCCCCCGACAAAAGGGAGGTTAGTACTGTGGAATAGCACTAGTATGTATGAACAAACTTTATCCCAAGTACAATCAAACAATACACAATTAAGAGACAGTAATAGAACCAATCAATCAATGCACGTGGAAAGAAACAGCCAAAATCGACAAGTTTCACAATCTCTCCTTTTTCCCTTTCAACATCACCATATTCAAGAGTTTCCCTGACTTTTCATTTTGATAGTGATAATGATCACATTCCATCCTTATTACCTCGGCCACCTTTATTACCTCGGCCATCCTTATTACCTCCGCCACCCTTATTACCTCACACCTTATCAAGTTTATTGCTTTGTGTTGCAGCGTGCAACCCGATCCCACCTGACAATTATATTTCATAACAGCAACCACAAACAATTTCATCACAAGAATCATCACTTCAAGGAATACAATTTCATATCTACAATTTATGTATTTGGTCCCAAGGCACCCTAACTCTCATCAAGTAGTAATTTCATGAACGCGGTGTTGCCACAATCGCCCAATTCAGTTACATTGTTTCACAATACTCTTTTTCATTAATTTCCACGTATGGCTTTCAACTNTACCTCGAATCGGGATTTTTCCTTAATTTTTATCTCAAATCACCGGGCCTTCTAGCACCTTCAATCTAATTCATAATATAGCACATTTAAACTTAGAATTAGGAACCATGAACATGTCTTGAACTCGTTTGAGCTTTCTATTAAACACCAGGTGTTCTTTTTAGATTAAATAACCCTTCTTTAGTGAAAGATTACCCCAACCTATTTTCCTTAACTAGATTATGGTAGATTGGGTACATGCATGCAAGGTTCTTAACCCCGTCTTTATGAACTATCCTACCCATGTTTCATTTTAACAAAATCTTGATATTTAGGGTTAATAGGGTGGAAGCTTACCTCTTAGAGTGAAGAAATTTGTGTTCTACTTGATTAGTTCCAAGCTTGAGTGATGAAGGAAGACCAATTTGATGAAGTTGTGACTTTCTCTCTCTTGAACCCACTCTTTCCTCTCTCTAATATCCCAGAAAAATAGTTAAAAATGAAGGGGAGGGGTGTTTTTAAAGGACTGGGGTCGGGTGTTAAAATTAGAAAAATAGAAGCCCGACACAAGAATGCGGTCAGGAATGCGATCGCATTCCTGACATGCGGTCCGCAGAACCGGCCGCATAAGGGCTCTCAAGATGGGCCAAAATTCAAAACACACTGCCCATTATAGTAGGCTTACCTAGTTGTAGAGACTAGGTGCCGTCACGACACCTTCAGAGGGTAAATTGGGTCGTGATAGGCCCGCTCCCATGAGAATGTTGTACATAAATCTTGCCGAGGAGAACGACCCGATCCCATAAGAGTAGTAGAAGAGAATACCCCGCTTGCTAATCATACGTACGACACAATCAAATATAAATTTAAGGAATTACCCTGCTCGGGGATCATACTTGTGACGCGGTTTCACATAGATTTCTTAAATTATTATAGTATTCCTCAATTCTTTTCAAAATACGAAGTTTAAATGAAAAACTTTTAAGTTCTCAACTTTTCCTTAATTTCAACTCATTTCAAACGTTTAATAAGCTAACTAAAACTCGCTCCGTCTCAAGATAAACAATAAACATAAAATAAAAATATCAACAAGGCATGATGTAAGCCTAAAACTACCCGGACATAGGCATAATTAGTAGCTACATACGGACTCTCATCACCTCGTGCGTACGTATCCCCCACACTAGAAGCATGTATTAATTTGGTTCACCTATGGGGTAAATTCCCTCTTCCAAGGTTAGAAAGGAGACTTACCTCGCTCCGAAGTTCCATAACCGGCTCCCAAGCCCTTCCAACCACTCAAAATGATGTCCAACGCTCCAAAAATAATCAATAAATGTGCAAACCCATAAAAATATACTCTAATACTCACAACAATTCAATTTAAACATTTTTCTAACTCCGCTTGAAAAGTTGATAAAATCACCCTCGGGCTCACGTACCCCGATCTCGAAAATGTTCGAAGATAAAATTTACACATAATGTCACGAACTCAAATATATAATTTATTTCAAGTTCCATGTACAATTTCGTGGTCAAAAATCCAAAAATATCAATATTCTAAGTTTTTCTTCAAAACCCTAAATTTTCACTAATTTCCCATGATTTTCCATGTTAAAATCTAGATATAATCCAAGTAATTAACTTGGAATAGGTGGGATAACTTATCTCTAAGTTTCTAGGTGAATACCCCTCTCAAGAAGTTCCAAAAATCGTCCAAGAATGAAGAAATGAGCAAAAATGCTCAAACCCCCGCTTTACACACTCACTGCCCAGCGATCTTCGTGCCCGCGGAAAAATCCTTTGAGGTATAGCTGTTTAACCAAAGGATTGGATTCTTTGCCCAAAGCTATTTTAAGAATAATACGGGTTTCTGATAACCAAAGAATAAGATTATAATTGTNTTTTTTCTCTCCCTTTACAGGTTATATTTTTCTCCTTTATATAGGGAATTTCCTAACATAACGTCTACCTTTTTTGGTGATTGAGAATTAATGACTAATAATGACTCTAATGTAACGTTACAATGAATCAACCGTAACTGTTGAACGAATGTTGTGTAACGTATGGATCTCTAATTTGAAGATCTCTGAATCTGACCTTTATTCTGTCCAAATACACTTTTGACCGTGTCTCTTCATCTTCTCAATCAGGTTGAGACTTCCGTAGCTAATTAACTCATGAATGTGATTTGCCGTACCTCTTTTCCTCGTACCTCTTCTTAGAGTCCCGTCCAACTGTCGTGTCTTCATTTCTCCACGTAGACTACTGAGTCATCAAGATTTATTACACATGTGAAGCTCTTTTTTTGCCAATACAGATAGTCCCCCCACTTACCATATATTTATCAATTAATATTTGGTAAGTGTATACTCATTTATGGCGGGAATATTTTGTCGCCGCTTTACTCGAATCATTGTATCTTTTCCTGTACGTAAGCGTCGCTTGTCACTTTCATTTAATACTATCACACCCCTTTTTTTCCTCGCGAGTCGGGTTTATGACGTTGGTTGGGACAACTCGTTCCTTTTGGGAAAAGGGTTTACATATTTTGAAGAGTCTCCACCTAACGATTTTAACGGCGCGTTAGGGAACCTAAGGGGTTCAATTATATCTACGTTGCTAACCAAAGATTTGGGTAAGATCTTGAATGTATCCTAAGGGGAAGGTGTTAGGCACCCCTCAGGATCCACAAGTGTGGTTCCCGGCCAAATAGTTTCGTGAATTTGTACAATTATCAAATAACAAGTAAAGGCTCAAATAAAAGGGGATTTAAGTCTTAAGCATGCAGATGTTTAGAAAACAGTAAAGAAGATAAGCTTTAGAAAAGGAATTATGAGCTAGCATATAAAGGTGTCCTAGGTTTATAATAATATGGATCACATCAATGCAATACCCGGTAATCACTCCTCGAAGAGGGGCTACACGTGGTATTAGCGCATCGGTCATCATATCCATATTCTACCCTTCCCACCCCGTAAGACTATTAAAACAAGTGTTGGTATCGACCTCAGTCCCGGAGGAAATTAGGACTCCTATACTAAGGGAGGTGCTAGGCAGACCCTCAAGTTTTAAAGGTAAAATTCTAGGGCGACATATAACAAAACAAGTAGGACTGCAGATAAATGAAAGCATAGAAAACAGATAAAGGCTCAAATATTCCTCCACACACAGTACACATAAGCAGTATGTCTCATACACAATTAAGGTCTATATTAATTCAGAATCCTAAAGCATGGTATCTAGGTGATAACACAAAGAGAGATTATTGCATAACTCAGAGAGGAAGTCTTAATCTGGCTTGCCTACAGGTTTTAAGCATGCTGATAGTTAAATATGATCACAATGACAGTTCTGATTTTATCTTTTTTAAGTTAATTACCTAAGGCTTGCCTAAGTGTTGGATAACATGCAACAGTTATCCAGATTTGTTAATGACTCTAAGTTGTTTATAGCTAATAACATGCGATTCTAGGTGTGAAGATGTACAAAGACTAATTACCAGTTGCTGAGAACAGGGGACTGTCCTGTGTTTAGACTAAATGCAGTTAAATAAATACGATCCTATAACATGATAATGCAACATGATGCATAATAACTTAAACAGGATTTCTAAATGCACATAGAATCATAGCATTATGCACAGTTTCAGGAATAACATAGGTGATGATTTTAATCAGTTTTTACCGAAAACGGGATCTCTACGTGTATAGCATGATGAGATGTGATTGCAGTTTATTTATCCTAGGTAGTACTTCTAGTGAAATTTCTGAACATGGGCAGAATCACGCAATAACAACTTATTTTATTGTTTATCCTATTGGCAGGATTTATAAGTGTAGATGAGATGTTGAATACACATACATCCTAAATAGCATGATATCTAATGCATGGAATGGTGTACCTAAACATGGATGCTATTTCCCATAGAGAAAATAAAACTAGAAGCATGGTTTCCTTAATTATACTACAAATGCGTATCAACCATCCATTTTCACTATCCGACCCCAGAGTTGTTTACAATTAATTATTACAGGCCATTGAATATGAATTACACAACTGAAATAGAAGGAAAATAAGAAGTTAACTATAGGGACCCTACAGAATAGGCTCAAATTCTCTAGGTCCTCAATGCCAGGTATTATTGCACAACCTTGTCATAATCCGGGTGTGTCAGAGTTCCCTAAGGACCTCAAGGGCTCCTGGGAAGTGCCCACACCCATATTTCATAGCCAAAATAGAGTAAGTTCAGTGTGGAATGGCCAGCCTCTGTGTGTCAAAGTTCAGAGGGAGCTCAAGGGTCCCAAGGCAATGCTCACACAGAAGGGGCAGAACCTAGATTTCTAAGAGTATATGTGAGAGTGCTTTTTATATTTTAAAAGATTAAAGTAAGAAAACAGTTTTGAGAAAGGGTAAGTAAGAAAACAGTTTTGAAGAGGAAAATTTGATTGGAATAGAAGTTCAACATCACACAAAGAACCAGGAATAGTCCAACAATCACAAACAAGTGTAATGGTATTTGAGGGACAAATACAGAGCATGTGAGGGCAAACATGTAGCAGGAAGACATACATATAGGCATGCAATCAGAAGCTCCTAAGGGTTCAGATGAATAGGGGTTTAGTAAAGTACTAGGTTAGATTAACACCAAAACAACTAAGACAATCATTAAACTAACATACCAATCATAGGCATGGGGATTCACACAAGAAATAGAAACATGTTGGTCATTGACAAGTAAAGCATAAACTTAACAGGCAGAGGGGAGTTCAGGATCCTAGATACATGTTGAATAATAAGTAAAAGAAAATTAGAAACACACAGAATTACAACAGTAATAGAAACATGTTGGTTTGAGAACTGAAATCTGAATTAGAACATACAAGTGAAGTGAAGAAAGCAGTAACACAAACAGGAAGTAGGAGATGCACAATAGTTAGCCTTGGCTTGCAGCCGACTAACTTAGAATAGCAGTAACTAGCACAGAAGAGAGAGAGAGAGAGAGTAGAGAGTTTTGTTTAGTTGTGTGAGAGAGATTTGAATAGATCAGTTCGTTTTTTGGAAAATAAGAGGCATGGGTATATATATCTTTGAAAACAGTAGTAAATAAGGTGCAAACAAAAGTCAGGCAGTAATAAAAGGGATTCATAATCAATCAGTATCATAATAGTATGTGTACTTCCTTAATTAAGGGAGTTAACTCTCCAACGGTAGGAAAAGGTTACAAGTAAGGAAAGGAAGCAAATAAAGAAAGATTCATACATAGTAAGCACAAAGTAGGGAATTGGGGGCAGGTTCATTAAAGCACTACTGTAAGAATCAATTGATAGTAATAAAGCAAGAAATAACTAATAGTCATAAAGATTATCATTCGAAATAAATTAAAGGAAATCAATCACAGGAAATTAGGGATGCGAAATAGGAGTAGTACTGATTTAAGAATCAACATAGGTTATACAAAGTAAACACATAATAGGAGAGAGTCAGAAACTCTAATGATTAAAACAGGATAAAATCACACGGAGTTAGGGGTTTACATAGGATAATGACATGAATCACTGAATAAGCATAATACAAGCAGGAAAGGCGAAGATTTAAAGGTATCGATAAATAATGAATAGAGATGAATCACAGATTAAGCATGGTAATAGCAACCAGAAACCCTAACAAGCAATATGGGGTAAAACATCACGAAATCACAAAATAATCAAGAGAACAGAGTGAACACAATATAACAAATGAACACATCGTTGTAAACAAACTCAGAGCCATAGGTGAAAGCTAAGACTTCAGGGTTTTTAACGAAATAACTCAAAAATAAAGGGAAAAGGCTCGAAGAAAGCTTAAACATAATAAAAATCATAAGATAATACTTAGAATATGAAGGGAAATCATTTTTGAAAAGAGGTTTGAAAACCCTAGTTAGAAGGTGAAGAGTCACTTCATGAAAATCGAAAAACCTTTTGAAAACACCAAAAATAGCTCAGAATAAGCCAAGATCTATTATAGATCTATGAAAATCAGAGACTGATAGTTAGGTTTCATAGAGAAAACTCAAAGAGAAGGAGAACCGGCTAAAGAACCACTGGTTCTAGCCAAAAAATTAGGAAATCTTACTCGGACAGTCGTAGATCGCCGGAGAACGACATGAGAGGTGGGAGCTGAACCGCTCCAGGTTCTTTTGAGGGCCTTAGGAGAGTGTTACCCGGTGTAGGAGGGAGCCATGAAACTAAGAGGAGTGAGGACCCATGGTTTCCAGCAAGAGAGGTAGCCGGAGAAGACGAGCCATCTTCATCGGAGAAGAAAAGACTGGAAGTCTCTAGAAGAGACTAGAGAGAGAGAGATAGGGAGAGAGAGAGATAGAGAGAGAGTTAGAGAGATGAGGGACCATTGAGAATGAGAGGGGTCAGGGGGGTTAGTCTAGGGTTTAATTAAGGTAATAGAAATTTGGGCCGTTGATCTAATTTGATCAATGACTCAGATTGGTTGGGGGTTGGGCCGGGTATGATATGGTATTGGCTTGGGGGTTTGGGTTTAATTTAATCAGGTGGGTTTTGGTTTAATTGGGGCTAGGATTTAAATAAAATGTGGCTAGTTGTTAAATACTCAATTAAAATGTTAAATGCTTAGTTAAAATTAGTTAAACTAACTAATAACCACAAGAATGAAATTGGTGATTAAGAAATAAAATAAAAATGGCTAATCAGTATTAAAAAATATAAATGACCAATTATCAGATAGAAATGGCATAAAAATATATGGTTAGGCTATAATTGCAAAATTATTACAATTATGGCCAAAAGGTGCCAATTTGACCGATTGTGAAATAATTTGATCTTACCAAAGCCAAAAATAATGTATTAAGTCAAGAGATCTCTTTGAAATCATTTGTAATGAAATTTACAACTAATTATTAGAGATAAAAATTCTGGATAAATTAGAAATAAATTTATAGGAATAAGAGAAAATTATGAAAAAATACCAGTTGTTATGGAACTTGATTTTGAAGGTATATATGAAAATTTAAAAATAATTTGAGGAAAAATTGGGTATCAACAACTGCCCCTCTTTACCCCGGAAGGATGGAAGAGTTGTCGGGTAAAGATATGATGGCCAATTTGACCGAGTGGAAATAGCTTGAAACGTTCGGGCCGCACCCTGGTTTTTGAGCTGTCTACATATCCCTGGTTTTACTGGAATCAGGCCGTATTTAGTTTAGGAGCCACCGACTAAGTATACCGATGAAGTTTTATAAGGATGGACGCAAAGTGCAAGGTTGGGTGAACAAGCGACTTACGGGGTAGTCAGGAGAACTGGGGCGGGACCACGCCTGCTATGATGACTATTGCTTGCCGGGTTACCTGCAAATGAGTAATACAAACATATCATGCGTAATTTAAACATAATGCAAATTCCCGCTGGACTATGAATGCTGTCTTTGGACGGTTAAGGATGACGTCTTTAGACCATGATGTCCTGGGCCATGAATTTCTTGATGCAGGATTCGCAGGCCATGAAATGATGTTCTTGGGACATGAAGATTGTGCCTCCGAACCATGATGCCTTTGAATAATGATATGCAAACTGATAAAAGAGATCCTCCGGCCATGGCATGGTGTTCTCGGGCCATGAAGATGGTGCCTTCAAACGATGACGCCTTTGGATTAATTGGTGATATTTCAGCCTATGAATATGCAATAGTACGATGCTGACAAGATAGAGCTTAGTCTTGCAAATTAAAGGGTAAAAGCTTAGCCCAAAAGAAAAGCGCAGTAAATAATGCTAGAGGCATCAGGTACATATGCGAATGCAGATGGAGGTAGCGTTTAACTTCGGAAGGCAGAAAGGTAGCTTTATGCAATATGCGAATGCATATGGAGATAGCGTTTAGTCTCGGAAGGCAGAAAGGTAGCCTTATGCAATATGCGAATGCAGATGGAGATAGCATTTAGTCTCGGAAGGAAGAAAGGTAACCTTATGCAATATGCGAATGCAGATGGAGACATCGTTTAACCTCGGAATGAAGAAAGGTAGCCTTATGAAATATGCAAATGCAGATGGAGGTAGCGTTTAACCTTAGAAGGCAGAAAGGTAGCCTTTTGCATTATGCGAATGCAGATGGAGGTAGCGTTTAACCTCGGAAGGCAGAAAGGTAGCCTTATGCAATATGCGAATGCAGATGGAGACAACATTTAGTCTCGGAAGGCAGAAACGTAGCCGTATGCAATATTTAAGGAAGGACAACAGAAATTCTTAGCTGGTGTTAAATTGCGGTAGATCATTGTGATAATGAAGCATTGTTTGTGCTGATAATAAGTGTTGGCATGACGAGTTTGAGGAGCGATGTCTGTCCTTTAAGCGGATAATATGTTTCGGGGATTTTTCAATTTTTGTGCCTGCATCCAAAGACAGATCGTGAGTTTTGTAAAAAGGAAAGGTTAGTTCGCCTTCCTACCGGCTCTGCTTGGCTAGTTTGCTTGATCATGATGATACTGTCTGTATCATTTGGGGTAGTGTTAGCTAAAAAAGCTGTTTCAAAAAAATAAATATGCATGATTTTTTGTAAAAAGTATAATATATAATCTAAATAGATTTAGATAAACCAACGACATGACACGACTTGAGACATTGCAACCTCTCCTGCTGCGGAATTTTGAGGGTCCTCCTTAAAATTCTGCCCCAGTTTGCTGGGTGGATGCCTCTGACTGCTGCTCGCGCGGTGATTGACTGAACTTGCTTCGGAATTTTGAGGGTCCTCCTCATAATTCTGCCCCAGTTGGCTGGGTGAATGCTTGTGGAGTGCTACAAACTTCGGAATTTTAGGGCCCTCCTCAAAATTCTGTCCCAGTTTCCAATTGCGGGGAAAAATAAATTTTTATTGAATTGTGACCGAACCCATAGGGCTGCCTACGTATCCCCTCTTAAACGGGAATCAGGTCAGGCGTAAATCAAATTACATCACCGAGAAAGCATAAAGATGACACATAGTAGCGCTTGACTGCATCTGAATTGATCGGTTTCGACCAAACTTCTCCGTCCATTTCTGCAAGTATGAGTGCTCCTCCTGTCAGCACTCTATAAACCATGTACGGACCTTGCCAGTTGGGAGGGAACTTCCCCTTGGATTCATCTTAATGTGGAAAGATTTTCTTTAACACCAGTTGCCCTGGTGTGAATCGTCTCGGCTTGACTTTCCTATTGAAGACCCTGGACATTCTGTTCTGATATAGTTGACCATGACATACTGCATTCATTCGCTTCCCGTCGATGAGGGCTAGTTGCTCATAATGGATTCTTACCCACTCTGCAGCGCTGAGCTCAGCTTCCTGTATAATTCTTAGAGATGGAATCTCCACTTCGGCAGAAATTACAGCCTCTGTACCATAAACCAGCATACAGGGAGTTTCCCCTGTTGATGTGCAGACAGTGGTGCGGTATCCCAATAAAGCGAATGATAACTTCTCGTTCCACTGCTTGTGCCTTTCTATCGTCTTACTTAGTATCTTCTTGATGTTTTCTGAATCTCCCAGGTTGATAACTTCAGTCTCGTCTAGGTTGGACTTAGGTCTGTTCTCAAATTTCTCAATTTCTTTGACAATCTCGTCAGGTATGTCGTCTTCATCTGAATCAATGTTTGTTTGCTGCGTTGTCTCGTTGCATGTCACAGTCATCGGTTCATCAAGACAGGTAATAGTAATGCTGTATACGTAAAGCAATGAGAGAAAAATGATAGCAATAAATATTGATTCATAAGAAAAATAAAAAAATGCTTTTGATAAATTGGATAACTGTTTCGAACATTGAGGATCTTTACTGCAGAACTTGAAAAAAAATGCAGGAAAAGAAAAATCATTTAGTAAATAAAACAGTAAATAATGCTTGTTTTAGCCTTGCTACCCCGAGGCTCGTCGGACTTTGGTCGTCTTGATAGAATAGTTCTTGAGATATGTCCCCTTGATGACAATATGTATGGAAGGGCCTTCCTCCCCCCATCCTCGAGAACAACACAACAATCCATATCTTCGTCCTCTAGGAACAAACTTCTCATTGCTGCAAGTGCTTCTTCCTCGTCTGAACAGTAAATAGTGTCGGTGTGCTTGAAAGTCTGCTCAAGATGAGGTATCGGCTACTCCAAGGGGTAATAGGGACCGCGCTAAGGTGGAGACCAGTCGTTGAATTCCTGCCAAGTGTACTCACACCCCAGACCGAAAGTGGTGCCATGTTCCTTGAGCTTTATGGGCTTCGTGATCCCTTGGAGGTTCTTACCGAGCCCTTTGCCTGGCTTATATCCTCTCAAGTTCAGGATGCTCTCAATCTTGCTGTCCCATCACTTGTCCTTGTCGATAGCATTGACCTGTTCAATATGGTGGTAAGTTCCTCCTCCTATCTTCCTTTTTCCGTCAATCACCGGAATAGTTTGACGACTATAAATGAGGTTGCTACCGTCACCATGAATAATCACCTCTTGGTGGTTCCACTCAAATTTTACCGCCTGATGTAGCATTGATGCTACGGCCCCAGCAACATGAATCCAGGGTCGTCCCAACAACAGGTTGTAGGATGCTGGCACATCTATCACCTGGAAATCCACTTCGAACCAAGTCGGTCCCATCTTCAGACATAGACTGATCTCCCCCATGGTAGACCTCTAAGAACCGTCGAAGGATTTCACATTGATCGTCCCATCCCTTATCTAATGTAGCCCTTTACCTAATTTCTTGAGTGTTATCAACAGACAAATGTTAAGACTGGAACCTCCATCGATCAAGATTCTTGTGATGAAATGATCTTCGCATTGCACGGTGATGTGTAGTGCTTTGTTGTGCCCCAATCCTTCAGGTGGTAGCTCGTCCTCATGAAAAATTATTTTATGACTCTCCAATACCTGGCCTACCATATTGGCCATTTCCCCACTAGTGATGTTGTTTGGCACACATGCTTCACTCAACACTTTCAGCAAAGCATTTCTGTGTGTTTCGGAATTCTGCAGCAGAGAGAGGATGGATATCTGTGCCGGTGTCTTGTTCGGCTGGTCGATGACTGAATACTCCTTAGCCTGTACCTTCCTCCAAAGATCATCGGGACCTGTTTCGATAAGGGGAGGCCGGTTGGCAGCCTGCTTTCTTGACTCGGCCAGATGCTCAGGGGTGTAGTCTCTACCAGTTCTTGTCATACCCTGTGCTGCGACTACTTCCTCAGACCTGAACTTGCCTTTCCTTCTCGCCTCGGCTGTGTAGTCCCAGGGGATAGCGTTTGAATAGAAAGGTGTTATAGTTGACATTGCCACCGGAATTGGTGCAACCATCCTTACTTCAAACAGAATGTGTGTTCGGGGTGACAAGACTTTGACCTCGAATAATGCCGGTGCATTTGCTGGAGATACAAACTCAACTTCAATTGGCACTAGTGACTTTGCAGGTGGCGCTACTTCAAACTCAAACGGTATAGACATATTCACCTCAGCGTCCTCAGATGGTTGGATCTAGACTATGATCGGTTTGAGAGTGACTGCGGGTTTATTTGGGTCATCGCCTTCTGCGATCAACCCGATTGACCCCTCGGGATACCAATCATGTTCTATTTCAATCATATGGATACCTCTACCCTTATGGTATGACAGAGGATAGTCGCGGATGTTTGGAGCAGGGTCTTTTGCCACAATAATCTTGTTGTCAATGAGAGCCTGTATTTTGTCCTTCAGAGAGCGGCATTCTTCGATAGTGTGTCCTTTCATGCCGGAATGGTGTGCACATGATTTGTTTGGGTTAACCCACTAAGAAGGGTTCTCAGGGGTGGCAACATGGATAGGTGTGACATAACCAGCAGCTTTGAGCTTCTCATACAGCTGGTCAATGGGCTCGGCTATGGCGGTGTATTGCTTTGGAGGGCGACGATCAAAATTGGGACGAGGTCTAGGGAAGTTTTGGCACACAGGGGTAACTGGTAATGGGATGGATGGGAATTATAAGTGTGGTAGATAGGAGCGGGTTGTGAATATCTGGGCGAAGCAGGTTAATATGTGGGCGTGGAGCTTGGTAGGAAGGTGGTAGAGCTTGGTAATTTGGTGAGGGTGCTTGGTAATTTGGGGTTGGATGGCATGTGAGTGGAGGTGTTGGATAGGTGGGTATTTGAGTGGGGACTTGGCTCTTTGTGCAACCATTACGGCTCCCACGTCTCTCTTCTTAGACACACCACCGGACTGTAAAGCCTTGTTAGTGGCTTGCAAGGCTTCAAAATTTGTCACCATACCGCTTTTAATACCTTATTCAATCCGCTCACCCAATTTGATGATGTCAGAGAACTTGTGGCCTTCAACCATCATTAACCGTTCATAATACTACGGGTCCTAAGCCCGGACAAAGAACTTGTTCATCTATTCTTCCTCTAGAGCAGGTCTGACTTTAGCGGCTTCGGACCTCCAGCGAGTAGCATACTCGCGAAAGGTTTCTGTAGGTTTCTTCTTCAAATTTTGAATGTAGAATACATCTGGTGCGTTCTCTATGTTGAATCTAAACCTGTCCATAAAATCAGGCGCCATGCTTACCTAGTTTGACCATTTCTTGGGGTCTTGGCTGATGTACCAAGACAATGCGTCTCCCTTCAAACTCCCCATGAACAGCTTCATGCGGATTCTTTCATCCTTTCCCACGCCAACCAATTTGTCGCAATAGGTCCTTAGATGGACTCTGGGATCACCAGTACTGTCAAACATTTCAAACTTTGGAGGTTTGTACCCCTCGAGAAGTTCGACATCAGGTTGGATACAAAGGTCTTCATAATTCAACCCTTCAATCCCCTTGGTTTCTTCAACACCCTGGACTCGGCTGGTCAGTTTCCTAAGCTCTTCGGCCAGGTTCATGATAATTAAATCCTTCTCGTCAGACTCGGATGCCTGTGGGATAGGCGGAGTGGAGTGGGTCACGGTTTCCACATAGATGGGATTGTTATAGGTGTGGAAATGGTATTTTGTCGGGTTTTGAGGTTTTGGGATGAGTAGTGGAGTGTTAATTGAGTTGTGACAAGCATTGCACTTCGTCGGGAGAGTTTGGTTCTTTGGGGAGTGGCGTGATGGTGAGGTGCGGGATGATTTTGCTGTCTTGGGATATTTTGTGGAGGTGCGGGGTTTTGAGCATTTTGAAGGTTGACGTCGGGTATGTTGAGGGAAAATGACAAATTGGCCAGATTCTGGACTCGATCGAGTTATTCTTGAAACTTCAGAAATTTATGTTCAAGTGGTGACATGTTCTCATGCAGGACTTGAATACCTCGGCCATCAGTGGCCTCTACCCGTTCAATCATATTCTCTTTTCTGGTGCCGCTGGACTCTTCCATCTTACTTTTGCCTTTGCCTTTTCCCTTAGGAGGACTAGGAGGAGGGGTAGGTAGAGGGCCCTTGGATATGGTGAGATAGGCTGATGATGCCAGAATGCACGAACTAACATTTGGGGAGGGGAGTAAGAAAAAATAAAAACAAAAGGTAACTAAGTCAGTGAGGATCATGAAAAGAATATTGCGGTATTTAAACACATAATGCGGAAATGTAAAACGAGTCCTAAGTTGGGAACCTCTTTGTGCCCGAGGTAGGCCTAGCGACTAATTGGTTTGGAGAACTTAAAATTCTAAATGCCTCATTTTATTGATAAGAAAAATAGACAAATCCCGAAACGATAGAAGGAAAATAAAAGTCACTAATGGCCGTTGGCCTTATTACATTGATAGAAAAATAAAGACACTCCTATCTACTTGGTCCCAAAAGAACCTTCCCCAGACTCGACATTCTCGCTTTCCTTGTACAGTTTTCCCAGCTCGCGAAGTCCCAGCAGCAGGTAGGTTCTGGCTAGGTATCCCCATGCGGCTGCCTCAGCCTTTTGACAATCTTCAACTCTTTTGATGACTTTTTTTCCCGCTCGACTATACCTCGTTCCGAGTAACCCAACCTCTTGTTGGCGTTGATAGCCATGTCCTTCCATTCCTCGATCAGTTTTTTAATGGACTCATGTATCTTGTAGTGGTCATCCTCACTTTCCCGGATCCTTTTGCGCAGTTGGTTGTATTTGACTTGTGCCTCGGCCTTTTCATCTATAACCTTGTGACCTCAGACGTACCCCGGCTTGCTCTAACCACCCAGGTCCTCTTCTAACCAACCAAGATAGAAAGGGGTACAACCGGCGTGATACCTGTCTGGCTCGATGGTGTCTTTCTCAAGTATAACCTTGCAGTGCCACAGGTTCTGAGCTTGGCACTTGTGAGGACAGTCATTATTTTGAAAGTCAGCTCAAAGATGGCTCATCTTCTCGACCCTAGGGATGACTTGCTTCCTTCCTGCTTGCCTCATAACTCGAAGAGGGACGTAAGGGTATGTCCCCTTAGACCAATCAGTATCAGAAATGATGCGTCTCGGGATTGAATGATGAACTCATCCGTTGGAAACCATTCAAAAATCCATTGAACCTATTCTTCAGTCACGTTATCAAAAAGCTCAACCCATCCCTCAGCATTTTCGGGCTGAGCGAACATGTCATGGATATAATTCATTCGCTTTGGGTGATGGAAAGCGTTGTGGTTATCCCACATTCTGCGGTGAATAACTTGTCGATATTCGCCTTTTTGGAGATATTCCATGAGCCAAAGTTGAAGTAATAAATTGAAACCTTCGAAATGCTTTGCTCCTTGTTGACACCTTTCTAAGGCTCGATATATGTCTGCAACGATCATGGGCACAATGCTGAAATCTTTCCCATTTACCCTTCCGTTATGGTCTTAGTTACCATGGCTAGCCTGGTATGGATCCTTTCCTTCTTCATCGGGAACATGATCAAACCCAAAAAATAAACCATAAACACGAACACTCGGTGATGGACGTGTCCCAGAGAGGTGATAGCAAACTCGTCATGGTAGGTACGGTATGATTTGATGTAGCCATACCTTTCGTACAAGTAGTCAAAAGGAATGTACGAATCCTCCAAACATACCAATTCCGCGTCCTTTTTCAGACCCATAATTTTGAGGAAACTTTTGCCTGTGCGGTTCTCAGGCATCAACAACCCCGTAGTTGCCCATACTAGGTTAGCCAGCCTCCTATCTCTTCTATCAAAGGCACCATTTCGATGTTCCCAAAGCGGAACATAGACCTTTCACAATCCCAGAGCAGGGTAGCAGCCTATATTATCATTTTGTTAGGCTGGATTTCAAGGAGAGATGGTATATTACCTAAGTGTTTCCGGATGATAGCTTTGTCGCTGGAGTTCAGATCCCCCCACCAACTCAATAGTTTTGGGTGGATGTTGGGGACCATGCTGAATTTGGGGACTTCGTGCCTCATTTTTTCTGCAAAGCAAATAAAGTTAGGCCCTTACCCCCACCGAACTCGACTATTTATCGTCAATAATTAGCAGGAAGCATTTAGTTCTCCAAATAAATGCACAGAACGTGAGGGCGTCCGTTTGGGTTTAGGCAAACCCGATGGATTTTTGGATAAGGCTATCTTAAAAGCTATCATGCGGACGACACTTTAGCTTGACTAGGTTTGACCATGATGCATGAAATAGTGCAACAGAGTAAGGTTTCTATTGGGTTTTGGACCGATACCCTTGAGCAGACAACTCAAGGGGGAAAGGCAAGGAACCGTCGACTACACCGCTGATCGACTAGTTTTACCGCAAAAAAGCCTTTCCGAATTTAGTGGGTGATAATATGGGAAGGGTGCAACCACTCATCAAGCGTTGCTATAGTATTTTGTTTGGAACGATTGGAGTATGAATGTTGATCATGATTTATGCAATAAGTATTAAAACAAGTTGTCACGTATTTGCACGTTAAAGAAAGCGGTAAAAACGGTAGTAATGATTTAAAGTAGTTACAAAAGGAAACAAAGAGACATGTCAGTTTTGTTTTTGAAGAAAAGTAAATACCCGAAGTAAACAATTAATTGCATGTAAAGGGAATAGGAAAGGGTGCAAGTATTTAAAATAAGGGCGAAAATTCACGAAACAATTTGAAATGGTAAAAGCCTAGATATCCACAACAGAGCCGGCATGCTGTCGCGCCCCCCTTTTTTCTCACAGAATCGGGTTTATGACATTGGTTGGGACAACTCGTTCCTTTTGGGAAAGGGGTTTACATATTTTGAAGAGTCGCCACCTAACGATTTTAATGGTGCATTAGGGCACCTAAGGGGTTCAATTATAACTACGTTGCTAACCAGAGATTCGGGTACGGGCTTGAAATTATTCTAAGGGGAAGGTGTTAGGCACCCCTCGGGATCCACAAGTGTGGTTCCCGGCCAAATGGTTTCCTGAATTTGTACAATTAGCAAATAACAAGTAAAGGCTCAAATAAAAGGGGATTTAAGTCTTAAGCATGCACATGTTTAGAAAACAGTAAAGAAGATTAGCTTTTGAAAAGGAATTACGAGCTAGCATATAAATGTGTCCTAGGTTTATAATAATATGGATCACATCAATGCAATACCCGGTAATCACTCCTGGAAGAGGGGCTACACGTGGTATTAGCACATTGGTCATCATATCCATATTCTACCCTTCCCACCCCGTAAGGTTATTAAAATGAGTGTTGGTCTCGACCTCTATTGCATGCTGTTACCCGTCCCTTGCTATCAGTCCCAGAGGAAATTAGGAGTCCTACCTAAAGGAGGTTCTAGGCAGACCCTCAGGTTTTAAAGGTAAAATTCTAAGGCGACAAATAACAAATCAAGTAGGACTGCAGATATAGGAAAGCATAGAAAACATATAAAGGCTCAAATATTCCTCCACACACAGTACACATAAGCAGCATGTCTCATACACAATTAAGGTCCATATTAATTCAGAATCCTAAAGCATGGTATCTAGGTGATAACACAAAGACAAATTATTGCATAACTCAGAGAGGAAGTCTTAATCAGGATTGCCTACAGGTTTTAAGCATGCTGACAGTTAAACATGATCACAAAGACAGTTCTGATTTTATCTTTTTTAAGTTAATTACCTAAGGCTTGCCTAAGTGTTGGATAACATGCAACAATTATTTAGATTTGTTAATGACTCTAAGTTGTTTATAACTAATAACATGCGATTCTAGGTGTGAAGATGTACAAAGACTAATTAGCAGTTGCTGAGAACAGGGGACTGTTCTGTGTTTAGACTAAATGCAGTTAAAAAAATACGATCCTATAGCATGATAATGCAGCATGATGCATAATAACTTAAACAGGATTTCTAAATGCACATAGAATCATAGCATTATGCACAGTTTCAGGAATAACATAGGTGACAGATTTTAGTTGTTGTTTACCTCAAAACGGATCTTTACTTGTATAACATGATGAGACGTGATTTCAGTTTATTTATCCTAAGACAGTACTTCTAGTGAAATTTCAGAACATGGGCAGAATCACGCAATATCAACTTATTTTATTGTTTATCCTATAGGAAGGATTTATAAGTGTAGATGAGATGTTTAATACACATACATCCTAAGTAGCATGATATCTAATGCATGGCATGGTGTACCTAAACATGGCTGCTATTGCTCATAGAGAAAATAAACCTAGAAGCATGGTTTCTACCCTTAATTATACTACAACATGCATATCACCCATCCATTTTCACTATCCGACCCCAGAGTTGTTTACAGTTAATTATTATAGGCCATTGAATATGAATTACACAACTAAAATAGAAGGAAAGTAAGAAGTTAACTATAGGGAGCCTACAGAATAGGCTCAAGTCTCCAGGTCCTCAATGCCAGGTATTATTTCACAACCTTCTCATAATCCGGGTGTGTCAGAGTTCCCTAAGGACCTCAAGGACTCCCGGGCAGTGCCCACACCCAGATTTCATAGCCAAAATAGAGTAAGTGCAGTGTGGAATGGACAACCTATGTGTGTCAAAGTTCAGAGGGAGCTCAAGGGTCCCAAGGCAATGCTCACACAGAAGGGGGAACCTAGATTTCTAAGAGTATATGTGAGAGTGCCTTTTATTTTTTAAAAGATTTAAGTAAGAAAATAGTTTTGAGAAAGGGTAAGTAAGAAAAAAGTTTTGAAGAGGGAAATTTGATTGGAATAGAAGTTCAACATCACACAAAGAACCAGGGATAGTCCAACAATCACAAACAGGGGTAGTGGGATTTGAGGGAAAAATATAGAGCATGTGAGGGAAAACATGTAGCAGGCAGAAAAACATATAGGCATGCAATCAAAAGCTCCTAAGGGTTCAGATGATTAGGGGTACTTTAAAGTACTAGGTTAGATTAACACCAAAACAACTAAGACCATGATTAAACTAATATACCAATCATAGGCATGGGGATTCACACAAGAAACAGAAACATGTTGGTCATTGACAAGTAAAGCATAAACTTAACAGGCAGAGGGGAGTTCAGGATCCTAGATACATGTTGAATAATAAGTAAAAGAAAATTAGAAACACACTGAATTACAACAGTAATAGAAACATGTTGGGTTGAGAACTGAAATCTGAATTAGAACATACCAGTGAAGTGAAGAAAGCAGTAACACAAACAGGAAGTAGGAGATGCACAATAGTTAGCCTTGGCTTGCAGCCGGCTAACTTAGAATAGCAGTAACTAGCACAAAAGAGAGAGAGAGAGAAGAGAGTTTTTTTTAATTGTGAGAGAGAGAGTTGAACAGATCAGTTCATTTTTTGGAAAATAAGAGGCCTGGGTATATATAGCATTAAAAACAGTAGTAAATAAGGTGCAAACCAAAGTCAGGCAGTAATCAAAGGGATTCATAATCAATCAATATCAGAATAGAATGGTTACTTCCTTAATTAAGGGATTTAACTCTCCAACGGTAGGAAAAGGTTACAAGTAAGGAAAGGAAGCAAATAAGGAAAGATTCATACATAGTAAGCACATAGTAGGGAATTGGGGGCAGGTTCATTAAAGCACTACTGTAAGAATCAATTGATAGTAATAAAGCAAGAAATAACTAATAGTCGTAAAGATTATCACTGGAAATCAATTAAAGGAAATCAATCACAGGAAATTAGGGATTCGAAATAGGAGTAGTACTGATTTAAGAATCAACATAGGTTATACAAAGTGAACACATAATAGGAGAGATTCAGAAACCTAATGATTAAAACAGGGTAAAATCACACGAAATTAGGGGTTTACATAGGACAATGACATGAATCTTTGAATAAGCATAATACAAGCAGGAAAAGCAAAGATTTAAAGGTATCGATAAACAATGAATAGAGATGAATCACAGATTAAGCATGGTAATAGCAACCAGAAACCCTAATAAGAAATATGGGGAAAACATCACGAAATCACAGAATAATCAAGAGAAGAGAGTGAACACAATAGAACAAATGAACACATTGTTGTAAACAAACTCAGAGCCATATGTGAAAGCTAAGACTTTAGGGTTTTTAACAAAATAACTCAGACATAAAGGAAAAGGCTCGAAGAAAGCTTAAACATAATAAAAATCATAAGACAATACTTAGAATATGAAGGGAAATCATTTTTGAAAAGAGGTTTGAAAACCCTAGTTAGAAGGTGAAGAGTCACTTCATGAAAATCGGAAAACCTTCTGAAAACACCAAAAATAGCTCGGAATAAGCCGAGATCTGTTATAGATATATGAAAATCAGAGACTGATAGTTAGGGTTTCATAGAGACAACCCAACGAGAAGGAGAACCGGCTAAAGAACCACTGCTTCTAGCCGAAAAATGAGGAGATCTTACTCGGACGTCTGTAGATGGCCGGAGAACGACATGAAAATCCATAGGTGGGAGCTGAACCGCTCCAGGTTCTTCTGAGGGCCTCAGGAAAGTGCNAGATGAGGGACCGGTGAGAACGAGAGGGGTCGGGGGTTAGTCTAGGGTTTAATTAAGGTAATAGAAATCTGGGCCGTTGATCTAATTTGATCAACGACTCATATTGGTTTGGGGTTGGGCCGGGTATGATATGGTATTGGGCTTGGGGGTTTGGGTTTAATTTAATCAGGTGGGTTTGGGTTTAATTGGGGATAGGATTTAAATAAAATATGGCTAGCTGTTAAATACTCAATTTAAATATTAAATGCTTAATTAAAATTAGTTAAAATAACTAATAATAAGATGAATGAAATTAGTGATTAAGAAATAAAATAAAAATGGCTAATCAGTATTAAAAAAATATAAATGATCAATTATCGTATAGAAATAGCTTAAAAATATATGGTTAGGCTATAATTGCAAGATTATTGCAATTATAGCCAAAAGGTGTCAATTTGACCGATTGTGAAATAATTTGATCTTACCAAGGCCAAAATAATGTATTAAGTCAAGAGGTGTCTTTTAAATCATTTGTAATGCAATTTACAACTAATTATTTGAGATAAAAATACTGGATAAATTAGAACTAAATTTATAGAAATATGAGAAAATTATGGAAAAATACCAATTGTTATGGAACTTGATTTTGAAGGTATATATGCAAATGTAAAAATAACTTGAGGAAAAATTGGGTATCAACAATGCTTATGCCACGTGGAATTCTTGGGTTGGTTCTGCAATTATTCAGCGCCTTTTAGGGCTTTCTTGCGGCTGCATCAGTCACGAAGGGACTTCTTCAATTATGGTTTTCACATCATTGCTTTTTTTTCCATTTTTGACGGTTGTCTTCGAGTATAAATACCCCCTTTTCCTTTTCTTTCACGAAAAGCTTCTAACTTTCAAACTTTATTTGTAAAGAACTTTTTTCTTTGCCTTTGTAGATATGTCTTCTTCAAACCAATCTAAGGGAGTCACAAACGTTGATGAGTTGACACCCTCTTCCGCTCCGCCTTTGGAGTCGGAGGGGTGGTAGACTGAGGAGTTTAGGATCTACTCCTTCGAGAGGCTCTTCTTCTTCTCTGATTGTTTCCCCTCCTTCTGCTAGGTCTTTAGTCTCCCCAAGAGCTAGGGTTTCCAGATCTCTGTCCAGGGGTAGAGAACATCACGAACCCCTACGCGAACCATGAGTTGATGAAATCATTCCTGCTGAGTTTACCTTCACTAGGGATAGTCGGGTTCTTGTAGACCAGTCGTTATCCCTTGATAGTGTTGATAGGTATCTCAATCTTATTACCGAAGGTTTGATTCCCCTTATTCGCAGGGAATGTTCTTGGGAGTCTGATTTTCCCATTGTTATTCCGAATAGTAATGAAAGAATAACGTCTTACAAGATGAGGCATTGTTTTGTTTACACTTACCCTTTTACTCTAGGGTTTAGACCTCCTATTGATCCAGTCATCATCGAATTTTGTCGTTTCTTCAACATTTGCTTAGAACAAGTTGGCCCTCTTGTGTGGCGGGTTGTCGCATGTCTTAGATGTTTAGCTTCTTTAGCCTCGGTTCCTTTTTCCTTCAATCACCTCATTCATCTTTATTCTCCTACCTTATTTCGTCAAGGGGTTTTCACTTTGGCTGCTAGGAGCAAAAGAGTATTGGTAACTCCTGATGATGATAAGGATAGATGTTGGTACCTTCAGTACGTTGCTGTGCCCACTGCTGGTTTAGTGGGCGAGGAAAATCTTCCCTTCCCTGAGAAGTGGAATCGCGCACGTGAGTACATTTTAGCTCACATATGTTATTTTTCTTCTCTTTTCTTTAAGTGTTTTATTAACACCGTAGCTATTTTCTTCCTCTTTCAGCAATGATGGGTACTGTTGAGAATGTCTGCGGTATCAGTGATTGGGTAGAAAAGCTGTTGTCGGTTGCTCCATTGGAGTAAAGATCTTGGAAGTACTTCTCCGTGAAGTACGGTTGGAAAGTGAAGACTCATGCTAAGTGAAACTTTTGTTTTCGCTTCTTTTCCTTACTCGATCTTCTTTTCTTCGCTTGTTTAACCTTTTTCCTTTTGACAGGGTTTTCTGCTCGGGGGATGTCTGCTGCATCCATTTCGAAGATGTCTTTGGCTTAGGCCCAAGAGATTATTACTGGTTCCTCTTCTTCCAAGAGGAAAGCTAGTGGGTCTAAGACCTTAGAAGAAGAAAAGAATACCTTGGAGCGGCAGATGAGAGTTGTGGCTGCGGAGTTGGCAGTAGAGAAGGCTTCTTCTAACCAAGCAGACAAAGACAAGAGCATTCTTGAGTCTTCATTTGTTGAGTAATTATCCCGTGCCTTCGAAGAAGTTAGGATCTTGAAAGCCTTACTAGAGCAGAAGGAGGAATACTCAGACGAGCTTGTGCAGTCACTTACCCGGACTCAGGAGGATCTTCGTATTGCTTTAGACAAAACCCAATATTTGGAGGAGTCAATTGTTCCTTTGAGGGCTGCCCATGAAGCTGCTGAAGTTGAGAAGGATGGGTTAAGATCTGAGCTTCAGATATGGGAGAGAGATTATGAAAGTCTCGAAGAGGCTGCAGCTGTAGATGTTAGTTGGGTGTACATGAATTCTCGCCTCGATACATTGACGGACATGAGTCGGGGAGATTTCGACCTTAATGCTGAAATTGTTAAGATCAAGGAAGCTATGGAAAAAGGTTTGGATGTTTCCCCACCTGAAGGTGAGACTCCTACTGTCCAAGCCTCTTCGTCCCAAAATGCTCTTACTCCTTCTGCTGATAAAGAAGTCAATCCCCTTCCTCAAGAAGATTAAGATGTTGATTCACCCTTTTTTATCTTTGTCTCAATTCGTGGTTACCCCCAGTCCCATCGGGGGTAAATTTGGATCTCTATAAAGTCCCCAAAGGACAACTTAGGGGCACCTCAATGTATATAAAAAATCTATACGGCTAAGTATAAGTTAATATTTAGTTTTTACTTAGTCGTTTTAATATATTAATGCAAGTATGACTTTTGTTTTTCGTTGAGTTTCTATTCTACTCTTTAAGTCTTTTCCATGCTTTATTTTTTGAGGTTTTAGTTTTACCTATGAGTTTTGCATATAGAATGCTTTAGATTACTCGCACCTTTTCGTAATAGGCACGGTGTCATATAAAATGTGTGCCTTTTTTTAGTAGGCATAATTTGTGAAAGAGTGCCCTTTCTGATTGACACTTAATGAAGAAGACATCTCAACTTCATAAAGGTGTAATAATGCAATAGAGTGATAGGAATTTTTCACGTGTTTAAGAATGTTTCTGAGGAAAGCTTTTTTTTTGTTTGGACTTTCACAACATTTTACATGTGTTTGATTATCGTCTAAAACTCATGTTGCAACTGTTTTCTTTTAATAGATTTGATATACACTTGTATTTCGTAACTGTTTTCTGTATGTAATAGTTTTTTTGAGTTAATACAAGAGGGAAACTGTTTTTCGTTTGTAACAGTTTTTATTCAAATTGGGGTTTTCACCCGTAGCTGTTTTTGTTGACAACAATTTTTAATAAGCACGAGGGAAATGCTCTTACATCCGTAACTGTTTTACAGTTTTTTGAACAAGTACAAGGATTTTGATCTTTAATCTGTAACTGTTTATTTGATAACAGTTTTCTATATGAGTACAAAGATTTCGTAACTGTTTTTAGTTACAACAATTTTGAATGAGTACAATGATGATGATCTTTTATCCATAACTATTTTGAATAAGTACAAAGATGTGCATTTCTTCCTCGTAGCTAACATTTTGCCTTTTAACCTGAACATGTTCGAAGGTTTTTTGGATTAGGCTTTGTGTTCGAGTCTTTGGCTCTTTCGATTTTGCTCATATCACTTGACTTGCTGGATAGATGGATCTTCAGGCTCGAGCTCTGACTTTTTTATAGTCTTTTTTGCTTCGTTTTTGCCTTCCATACTGTATATCCCCCAAGTGTTTGAGCTTTGAAGAATGAAATCTCGAGCACTTGACTATTCCTTCCTTGTGGTCCTTTTCCTGAAAAGGAAAAACATACTGGACTCGAAGGTATATAATTTTTAGATGATGACTGCTTAACCCTTTAAAACATCCATCAGAAATTATAACCCTATACCGGGAATTTAGTTATTTCCTCGCGTCTTTGCAGGTCTAATATCATCATCTGGTGATGGGTTAGCTTTATGCCAATGCTCTAAAAAGGTTAGTAAAATTTCAAATGTTCAAAATAAAATTGAACGTGTGATACCTGACCGAGGGTACTTCTTTTCCTTAAAAGTAGTACTTCTTCAAGTGAATGGCTTTCCAACTTGTTGGTAGGATTCTGCTGTCCATAGCTTCCAACTCGTAGGAGCCCTTCCCAGCTATGCCTCGGATTTTGTAGGGTACTTCCCAGTTTGGATTTAGCTTTCCTGCGCTTGCTTCTTCCGTTGATGGAAAGATTTTTTTGAGGATGAAGTCCCCAATCTTGAAGTACCTGAGATGAGCTTTACGATTGTAATAACGCTCTATTATTTGTTTTTGAGCTGCCATCCATATCAGTGCTGCTTCTCTTCGTGGTTCAAGCAGGTCCATATTGGTCCTCAATTCATCGTCGTTTGCTTCCTCCGCGGCTGTTGTAAGCCTTAAGCTTGGTTCACCAATCTCTACAGGTATTAAGTCTTCTGAGTCATAGACAAGCGCGAACGGAGTTTCTCCCGTGGCTGTTTTTGAAGTTGTGTTGTATGCCCATAGTACCGCTGGTAACTCATCCAGCAAGTTTCCTTTGGTTCTATCTAGCCGCTTCTTTAGATTGTTGATGATGACTTTATTCGTTGACTCAGCCTGACCATTAGCCACGGGATGGTATGTCGTTGAAGTGATCCGTTTAATTTTCCAGCTTTCAAAGAATTCTGTGATTTGGGAGCCTATGAATTGTGGGCCATTATCTCACACGATCTCCTTCGGTATCCCAAAGCGGCATATTACGTTTCACCATAAGAAACTTTTAACTTCTTTTTCTCGAACCTGTTTGAACGCTTCTGCCTCTCCCATTTTGTAAAATAGTCGGTTAGCACGAGCAAAAACCGTATCTGTCCTTTAGTTGTGGGAAGAGGTCCCACTATGTCCATCCCCCATTTCATGAAGCGCCATGGGGATATTATGGGATGTAATAATTCCGCTGGTCGATGCATGTTATTGGCAAACCTTTGGCACCTGTCGCATTTGGATACGAAGTCCTCGGCCTCTTCCTCCATCTTAGGCCAATAATATCCAGCTCTAATTAAGGTTTTCACTAAGGATCTCACTCCTGAGTGATTTCCACAGTGTCCTTCGTGGACTTCTTTCATCACAAACTCCGTTTGATTAGATCCGAGGCATTTTGCCAGGGGCCCTCCGAACATTTTGTGATATAACGAGTTGCGAATGAGGCAGTACTGTGCAACTTTGCGACGAAGTACTTGAGCTGTTTTCTTGTCTTCAGGTACGATGCCATTCTGTAAAAAAATTAGGATTTCGTTTCTCCAATCCCAAGTTAAATTCTTTGAAAGTTACCTCATTTCTGTGCTGCACGATCGCTGAATGGAATAGATGAATGACAATTGCATTGTCCTTGTTTGTTACTTCCGTGACTGCTGCGAGGTTAGCTAATGCATCTGCTTCAGCATTTTCCTCTCTAGGTATTTGTACTACCTTCCATGTTTTGAATTGTCTCACGAGCTCTCGTGCCTTTTCCAAATATTGTAGCATCCGAGTCTTTCGAGTGATGAAGTTCCCTGCATCTAATTTACTACCAGTTGAGAATCACTTTTGATCAGATTTTCTTGATTGAAAGTTCTCATGCAAGTTCTAATCCTGCAATAACAGCTTCGTACTCTGCCTCATTGTTAGTTATAGGATAACATTTGATAGCTTGCCGTGTCTTTTCACTCGTAGGTGATATTAAGACTATGCCTAAGCCGACACCTTTTATATTGGAAGAACCATCTGTAAATAGGGTCCATAGACCCGGATTAACACCGTTGAAGAGTTCTCACTCTTTCCCCACTCCAGGGACAATGCTATTACTAAAATCAGCGACAAAATCAGCTAAGATTTGAGACCTGATTGCAGTCCTAGGACGATATATTATTTCATGCTCACCTAATTCTATGGCCCACTTGGCTAATATTCCTGATAGTTCTTGTTTATGAAGTATGTTTCTTAGTGGATACGAGGTCACAACTGTGATTGGATGACATTGAAATTATGGCCTTAATTTTCTAGATGCCATGATTAGAGCTAAGGCTAACTTTTCTAGATGTGGATATCTAGTTTCAGCATCCAGGAATGTCTTGCTTACATAATAAATAAGAGATTGTTTACCTTTATTCTCCCTTATCAATTCTGCACTTACAACAATTTCTGAGACAACAAGGTAGACGTATAGACGCTCCCCCTCTTTCGGCTTTGAAAGCAACAGAGGTTTTGATAGGTAAGCCTTTAGGTCTTTGAGAGCATGTTGACATTCTTCAGTCCATTCGAACCGGTTTTGCTTTTTGAGAACTGCAAAGAATTTGAAACTTTTCTCGGAAGATTTGGAAATAAATCTTCCTAAGGTTGCAATTCTTCCCGCTAGTATTTGAACTTCTTTTTTATTTATAAGTACATCAGGCATTTCTTCTATAGCCTTAATTTGATCAGGATTTACCTCTATTCCTCTGTTTGATACAAGGAAACCCAACAATTTACCTGATTCCACGCCAAAAGCGCATTTTTCTGGATTAAGCTTCATATTATACTTGCGTAAAATGTCAAAGGTAACAAAGATGTGCTGGAAATAGTTTTCCGCCCGTGTTGATTTTACCAACATGTCATCAATGTAAACTTCCATTGTTTTTCCTAGATGTTCCTGGAACATCTTGGTCACTAGCCTTTGATATGTGGCTCCAACATTTTTTAAGCCAAAAGGCATGACTTTATAACAATAAGTCCCCTGCTTGTAATAAAGGAGGTTTTTTCATCGTCTGAGGGATCCATTTTAATCTGGTTATAACCAGAATACGCATCTAGAAAGCTTAACAATTCATGGCCTGCGGTGGCAATAATCATTTGATCTATATGTGGTAATGGGAATGAATCTTTGGGGCATGCTTTATTTAAGTCAGTATAATCAACGCATACTCTCCATTTTCCATTCTCTTTAGGTACTACCACAGTGTTAGTTAGGTAGTTAGGGTACGTTACCTTTCGTATTGAACCAATCTTTAAGAGTTTCCGTACCTGTTCGTCAATCACTTGGTTCTTGAATGGTCCTTGCTTTATTTTCTTCTATTTAACAGGTACGAAGGATGTATCTTCATTTAGTTTATGACTCATCAACTCTAGTGGGATACCTGTCATATCTGAATGGGACCACGCAAAGCAATCTGCGTTAGCCTTTATATAATCAATTAACTTACCTCTTCGACTAGGACTCAGGCTCGTCCCCATGTACACTTTCTCTTCATGCTTTCGTTCATACAATGGAACAACCTCGAGCTCTTCTGTAGTTGTTTTGATGTGCTCATTTTCCTCCGGTTCATGAATGACGTCCGGTCTGGATCGACATCCGTGTGGTCCAATACCTCTTCCGTAGTGACTTGATTAACTTTCTCGTAAGTATTTTCTTTCGTACCTATTTCAACAGTAATACCTTCCGTCCCTATTTGGGTAGTAATTTCTTCCATGCCTGTTTGAGTGGTGTCACCTGCTTGGAGACTTCCTTATCCCTTGATTCTTTCACCTCTACTTTTTGGTTGTAGTGTACCACGGAATTTATATATCTCACGTTTTGCTGATCGCCTCTAATTTGCTGAATCCCCGATTCAGAGAGGAATTTAATTACCCGATGCAAGGTGGAGGGTATTGCTTTCATGTCATAGATCCATGACCTTCCCATGATTACGTTATAAGCCATGTCAGTATCGATGACTTGGAACCTGGTAATTTTGATCACTCCCTCAACATAAGTGCTAAGTTCAATTTCTCCTTTTGTTATAACCGTAGAGTTATCAAACACTGATATGGCTCGTGCCCTTGGGATTACTTAATTCCCCAATAGCATTTCTTCCACGACTCTTAGCAAAATGATATTGAATGAACTACCTGGATCAATTAACACTCTTTTTACGTTAGTGTCATGAATAAGTAAAGATATTACCAGAGCATAGTTGTGAGGAAGCATTAATCCGCCGATATCCGCATCATCGAAGGTTATATAGTCTGCTTCCAGATTTTCACGAACCCATTTTCTGTGTGTAATTGTGAACTTCGTGGCCGTTTTGCAGACCACTCTGTTTACTTCTTCACATCCGTGTATCACGTTGACGGTTCATTTTGGAGATGGAGGTTTTGGGGGATCCTGCCTGTTCTTCATGTATGCCTGCTTACCTTTTTCACTGAACAATTCTGTCAAATAGCCCTGTTTCAATAATTGTTCTACCTCACCTTGAAAAAATCTGCAGTTTTGTGTCCATAATCATTATGGAATTCACACTAGAGATATGGGTTCCTCTTATTCGTATTCGACCTCATCTCTTTGGGCCATCAAACCTTATCACCCAAATTTCTTAACACTGAAATTAGTTCGGAGGTACTTACATTAAAGGTATGATCCCCAATTCGCGCATTACCTCTAGGTCGTTGATCTTGATCCCTTCTGGATCTAGATGAGGACGAGCCCACATCTCTGCTTGGTGGTCCATAATCTGACCTGGTGTTTTCGAACTGGGACGAGTTTCACATCCCGATGGTCCCAAGTAAGGATTGTACCTGTTTTTACCTAATCTCCCCTTCCTGAGTTTGCCAACCCAGATTGAGGATTTTCCATGGTGATGGTATTATTGGGGTGGGGGGGGTTGGTGTCGGTGGTGCAGGTAACGCTGCCGGTAATCCCCTCGCAAATTCTTGCAAAGCTTGGCTCACATACTCTGCAATCATTTGATTTACACGATCCTGTGCCACCATTTGATCATTATTATCATTGTTGTTATTGGATTTTTCTGGGGATTGTTCTCTTGATCCACGTGGGATTCTTGAAGGCGATGGAACTGGGGTTCCATTCCTTTGCTGGTTGTTGTCGTTGAAGTTCGACATAGTCCACAGGATATCGCTTGAAAAGCAAACAAAGATTATCAGATTCCCAATAACGGAACCAATTTATTTAACCAAAGAATTGGATTCTTTGCCCAAAGCTATTTTAAGAAGAACACGGGTTTCTGATAACCAAAGAATAAGATTATAATTGTAGGCAAACTTGTAAATGGAAAGCAGTAAAATGCACAAAAAGTAAGTATATTGCAATAGTAGTTCGAATGTTTTTTTTCTCCCTTTACATGTTATATTTTTCTCCTTTATATAGGGAATTTCCTAACATAACGTCTACCTTTTTCGGTGATTGAGTATTAATGACTAATAATGACTCTAATGTAACGTTACAATGAATCAACCGTAACTGTTGAGTGAATGTTATGTAATGTAGGGATCTCTAATTTGAAGATCTCTGAATCTGCCCTTTATTCTGTCCAAATACACTTTTGACCGTGTCTCTTCATCTTCTCAATCAGGTTGAGACTTTCGTAGCTAATTAACCCATGGATGTGATTTCTGTGCCTCTTTGCCTCGTACCTCTTCTTAGATTCCCGTCCAGCTGTCATGTCTTCATTACTCCACGTAGACTACTGAGTCATCAAGATTTCTTACACGTGTGAAGCTCTATTTTTACCAATACAATAACGCGGTGAAATACCATGCTATATTTGAACTTAAAATGGGCGGGAAGGTATATCGCGCATATATACCACGCTATAGTATAGCGCGGTATATATGTGTGCTATACCTATATGAAAAGGCGTGCACGCCTCCTTCCTCACCAGACGCAAACAGAAGCCCCCCATTAAAAAAACCCAAAATAGTTGGTCCCCCCTCCCCCCATTTCAACCAAAAAAAACTATCTTGGAGCCCACTGGTCCCACAAAAAGTGTAGATACTTGGTCCCATATCCTAGCTAAGGCATTATCTCATAGTGGATTGCTCATTTCGGCTCCAAATCACCAAATCTTCAAGTTTCCAAAAAATTAAAATCTAGGTGTTCCGACTTAGTTTTTGTTAAAACTCGTATATAAACAATGCATATTAGTTGTTTTTTAATGTGCTCTACGTTATTTCTTGATTATTTTTAGATTTAATTAATTTGTTTTTTTTATCCGGATTATATTATTAGCGTGCTAAAAAATTAGTAAAATAGAGAAATTATTGTTAATTGTTGAAAAAAAGTTAATTAGTTACTTTTTACTGTGGTATAGGTTTTTTCGTGATTATTTTTTGATTAAATTAATTTGTTTTTTATCTGGTTTAGATTATTTATTTGCTAAGACTAGTAAAATAGATAAATTATTATTTTACGAATTGATCTTATTTAGATGTTCTTGTTGTACATATATGAATATGTGACTTTAGTTCCTTGTAGTGGTATCTTGTGTCCCAAAAATATCTGAAAAAACCTGATAATTCAAACACAAACTCTTTTGAATTTTAGTCAACAAATGTAAGAAAATAACATGAGAAAACAACAATATTTGTCAAACTAAGTATTTTTATATGAATATTTAATAATTAAATCTTATAGTTATGAAAATTAATTATAATTTTATTATAATAAAAAATAGGTGAGTAACAAGCAAACATATAAAATAATAAACTAACTTATAAAATAATAAGCTAACATATAAAATAATAAACTAACATATAAATTAATAAACTAACATAAAAAATAAGAGACATGTTGAATGATAAATTGGGGAAATTTTCTCATCATGAACACAAGACTATTGGATACCTTGGTGCTACTGGGCCTCAAATATCGTATCCAGAACCAAAATATGGTTCATTTGGACTCAAACTAAGTATTGTATATGAATATTTAATAATTAAATCTTTTATAGTTATGAAAATTAATTATTTAATTTTATTATAGTCAAAAATAGGTGAGTAACAAACAAACATATAAAATAATAAACTAAGATACAAAATAATAAACTAACATATAAAATAAGAAACAAACATATAAAATAATAAAAAAAACATATAAAATAGTAAACTAACATATAAAATATTAAAGTAACATATAAATAATAAAGTAACATATAAAATATAAAATTATAATATAGAAAATGTATCAATCTAACTAATAATATAGTAAAAATATCAAATAAATATTAATATTAAAGATATTGAAATGTATTTAAAGATGTCAAGCAATACAAAAGAAAAATACTTTAGTTAATATTGTTCAATTTACAGTAGTCGTCATGGAGGTTCCGCTTGTGCATCTCGGACCTGCCTCGCTAGAGCTACTGTTGCTATAGGCCGAGCATAGGTCTTCGTACATATGGGAGAGGCAGTTATTGGCCCAGACCTTCCATGCTAGATGAGTAGACGATATGTGGGACTTTCTTAGGGCTCACCATCTCCATCCCCGTAAAGTCAAACGCCTTTAGGATACGGGTTTCTATAGGATTATTGAGATCGGCCGGTTGCAGCTGAATTGGTCGTTGGTCACGACTTTGATAGAGCGTTGGTAACCAGAGACTCACACATTTCATTTACCCATTGGCGAGGCTACTATCACGCTTCAGGACGTGGAGGTTCTGTATGGGCTACCGATTGATGGACATGTTGCAGCTTTACCACATGCTCTCAGAGATTATACGGGATTGCAGTACCTGGAGATGTTGCAATGGCTCACCGGTTTCCAGCCAGAGGAGGAGGCTGCATTGGTTGGGGCTAGTCGTGTCATGACCCAATCCGATGGGCCGCGACGGGCACCCGATACCTTACTCGACCGAGTGCCAATGAAACGTATCTTTCTTATTACATTGTCATATACACGTGACATACGGTCCTAATAGGCCAACATAATCATTTACAAACTCAAAACATAGGCCGACAAGGCCATACAATCTTTCACGTATACGACATATGTCTACAAGCCTCTAAGAGTACATAATGTCATAAAGGTCGGGATAGAGTCCCGCCATACCAAACAATACCCGTCTAAATAATACTAACCAAACAAGCGACTCCGAAGGAAATGGAGCGCACCAACTTCTTCCGCTGAGCTGATAGCCTACTTGGAGGGCTCTCGACCTGTCTATCGGGGCCTGCAAGCATGAAACGCAGCGTCCCCAGGCAAACGGGACGTCAGTACGAATAATATACNATCATCAGCCTCTGAGGGCATCCCATCATATCATATCGACCACTGTGGGCAAAATCATCATCGTATACCAGCTGATCAGGTGGTGGTGCGTATATAACGCCATAACCTTTCCCATATCCCATATACATATACATACATATATACGCGTATATAACACTGTTTGAATCATATTTCAGCCACTGTGGGCAACATCATCATCATATACCAGCTGATCAGGTGGTGGTGCGTATATAACGCCGTAACCCTTTTCCCATATCCCATATATATATATATATATATATTTACATATATACGCGTATATAACGCCATCTGGTCATGGTTCAATGCACATGTATCAAATGCATGAAAAGTACGTAATAATCTAAATATTCCTTCCGGATAAACTTTTTCAACTGCGTATTATTTTGAGACCCATGAACAGAAAACAATAATAATTCTCATGGGGAATAAAGAATATAGACACCCCTACTATTTCTATGAATAGAGTAATTTATATAAACTGTGTATTTGCTCATTTCTTCAGTATAATTTGGACCATGCCAAAAGAAAGAAGGGATAGCCTTAATATACCTGAACCGATTCTCTTAGCAATCTCTCTAACCCACGCCTTTTGCGAAGAACATGTAATGCTAATCGAAAGATCATCCCAGCACAGCACTCTTATTTTTGCTAGCTTTACCTATGCTCGATACCAAAAGAGAAAATTTCAACTTCTGTTGCAGGTTGATGGGCGGCTTGTTGAAGAGAAGTTTTAGCAAAAGAAGGGACTTGTTGACTTGGGTCAAGAGTTGCATTTAAACAATTGATAAGCCAATGGTTGATCTTGATCCATTGAAATTATATCACACTTAATTCTCTGTTGTTTGAAGGGTTTATGTCATGTGTGTGTGTTGGAAATGAAGAATGAGACACTTCATACTTTGTTGGGGAAAATGAGGGAATTTTTAAGAAATGAATCATGTTGTGGTGTTTGTTAGAAATGGAAATGTCTTGTAAATGGCATGTTAGGTCGCCACCTAATTAAAAAAGAGTTGAGTCATGAATTGTGAGTAAGAGTCACTTATTAATTCCTCCAATTGCTGCCACGTCTTTTTCACCTAAACTTATCGAAATTTATCCGTCAATTTCCTTAATTACATGGTTAATCTTCCACCAAAAATCCACAATTAACCATATATCCACATAATTAAGAATGATCTCAAGTTACTTAAAATACTATTCACTTTTAACATACCTTATACACCTTACTATCATGGCCATGCTGTACCTTGTATGGTACTAGTCCATAAATACCGGGTATTTTAGCTCGGGCTGTATTTTATCCCAAAATGCAAAACTTCGACGAAACTCTTTTTTTTTTGCTTACCCTCTCACCTTCACGAATTTATTTATCTATTGTTTGAAATAGCTCAGTACTTATAATCCCAAAATAATCTTATTCCCGAGCTTACATCGATTAAGTTACGACGAAACTTTAACGTACGAAACTGCGGGATGTAACATTATTCCCCCCTTTGGTACATTCGTCCTTGAATGTTGACAAATACACTTATTATTTTCATAAATTATGTCTTCCGAATACTTTAGTACTTTCCTTGCTATGTTAGGAAACTATTTTGTGAATAAATCGAAAGGCCAGGGCATTTCCCCCTTTAGGCCTCGTTCTCACGCCACGACTTGTGGTCGGAAATCCTTCCAATATCGTAGCAGTTGCTGCATTCTTTCATGCATACTGTACGATTCTGACCTTGTAAGTGCGCCATCTTCTCTTTTTTTATTTTTTTATTTTATTTTAATTTTTTTAGCCATTACTGAAGTTCTTCGCTTTGTATTTTGTCGAATTTACGAATATTGCTATATCTTATTTCATAGACCCGGTTATCCATCCGTACGAATTTACTGCATCTAATTAGGTCATACTATACCATAACTCTTACCTCGATTTCTCGTTACTAAGGTCTCCTACCAAATTTCAGGTTACCCTCATTGCGTATCGAATATGTATAAACCTAAGTCCGTTAATGCTTCCACATTACTATTCATCTTAAGAATGACGGCCTAATATCATCTCATACTTTATAACTTTTGTCCATCCATTGTTGATTCACCCTTATATTAATCTATAGTCTACCCCTAATAACTTAACCTTTTATGTAACACTACCGCTAGGGTCCATGTTTCATCGGGGAACATGTGAAATGATTAAACTTATCCACCTGGGGCGATACCATGCTTTTATAAGCGTATCTCACAGCATCCCAATGTGATTCACCTTATGTGGATATTTTAATCCTGTCCAATTCATGAGATCCCTTTCTTTTCTTCGTCAGAACATTACTCAATCGAAGGCCTAAATGACATCCTTTATTTACCACGACTACACCCTCATTCTACTACCAGTGTAGCATTCCATCTCTTCTGAATGCTACTAGTCATAGAATCCTTTGAGTTCATTCAGCTAATCTGAGCTTTCTATAACTTAGGGAAACCATCAGATCTCTTGTTTTCATGAGCTTAATCCTGAGGACTTATCCATTTTCGTTACCTTCTCACTCGCCCATTCTTATCCCTACTCATGTCTTCTAGAATCTTGTCACTTCACCATGTAATAGCTTGCGACCTACACATATCTATTTATAGTACTTGTAACCTTTCATCTTGCTTGCATCATAGATTTCCTTATGTCATTTTGGAACATCAAGCGAGACAGCACATCGTCTCTAACTCTTCTTTACTCTCTTAGTCAGGCTTTTTGATACCTAGACTATAGGCCGTAAGATATGTTACTGACGATGCCGCTATTATTCCTAGATACTGAATTCCCACGCTTCTAGTCTTTTATCCAAAGTATGGACTATTCACGATCTTCTTCCTTTGAGTATCTCGTACGTTGTTCACCTTTACCTTACATACCTTAAAATCTCGCATTGTATCTTCTCTCTCTTTCATGACCTCCCTTCCACCTAGGTATGATTCACGTCCATAACTTGGAGCTCTTTTATAATACTTGCACCTCTGGTGCATTCACAATTTGGTGGGAACTTCATACTGACTTCTTATGAGGCTGGTACTCTTCTCACATGCATCATCATAGATCCCTTATAAAATATGGCTATTGTACTATCTCTCTTGTACCTCTGATATTAAGAGTGATTCTGCAATGTTCTGAATCATGATGTCTATAATTTTCTAGGTCCAATAACCAGACTCCTGATTTTTTGTTGTTGATGTAACTCTTTAGTTTCCTCTTCTTTCTAATCAGCCTTTATGTAGGCTTAATCTATCTTCCGATCTGCGTCTCCTGGTATTAGTCATTACCGTAGCCCTTCATGGGCGATATGGAATATCCATGACACAATCCTTTAACAATTCAATCCTTTGTCTATGACCTGTGCTCAATTATTTTTTTTAACGTATACCGGAATCTTCTACGGCTGTATATGATGCAAGTATAAAACTCCAAACTCTTAAGTGCGTTCATAATGTCACCAACTCGGGATCATAGATCGAATAATTCATTTCGTTCCTTCTTAGGTTTCTTTAAGTACGCAATTATATATTTTTTTTCTGGTCTTTCTGCCCCCATGTTGCATGCATACTTAAGTTATCCTAGTTCCCACGCATGCCTTAATTTTTTTGCAACTCATATGGTCTCGAATATTACCTTCGATTTTTCTCCCCGTTTATTGGTCACGGTAGGTTCCACTTTCTTTTGGAGTGCATACAATTTTTTTTGTATTGAGACTGGTTTTCTCCATGTTGAGGTTTACTAGATTTATCTTGTATGATATGCTGATTTGTCTGTAACTTCTTGTCTAGTCATGACTAGGTTCTTCCTAAATCCACTACTAACTACTTGTCGACCCATTCTCATATCCATATTCCACGTAATCTCTCTTGGGTTATTTCCTTTGTCTAACTTACCTCTTGCACTGGCTCATTATTTATCAATAACCTTCCGGGCAGGAACCCTTACTTCCTTTTTCTGACGTCGTGCTTACATAACGTCCTGGAATCATAGCATATCTGTAAGATTCAGATAAGTACAATCTCATCCCTTTCTCATTTTTTTCATCGCATTCTTCCTTCATCATTCCATAGTTACTAGATCCACTTAATTTTGACTTAACACCACATCATTCCATATTCCCCCTTTAGGGGAATACTAAGAGTTGGAGCTACGACGACCTGCCTATAATTGTTTTTCCTCTTCATCTTTGGTGTCCTTTCACATCATTAATGAACCTTACTCGCCTCGCGGTAATCCTTCTGTACCAAGAATAACAAAATTTCTTACTCGCGAGGGTGGCAATTACTATAACTGGCACATACAGTCTCTTAAGTTTAACTTTGCTCACATTGCTTGCTTTAGGGAAGTGTTTTTCCTAAATGACGATTTTCTGAATTTCTCATGAATGTTCTTCTTTTGTCCATTCTATTAATGCCGGGGCAAAATCTGAAATTCTGATGATACTGAATATATTCCAATCATTCAGTCCTTAATTCACGTTTAGTTATCCTGTTCACCAGCCCATACTGACTTGTATTACTTAGGGGGGGGGGGTCTAACTTTTCCTTTTGTTCACGAACTTGTTTCTCGAAATGAGAATATGACTTTATGGCTTATATTCTTTTGTTGTCTCAAGGCCTTTCACTTCTTGTCTTTTCCTTCACTTGACTATGCTGTCATTTTTTTTCTCTGATCTACCGTTGTAATCCATGTATCACATCTTACTCATAATGCACTCTCTTCTTATTTCCTGCTAACATTTCTGTCTATCACTTTATTCTGAAACTTATCGACAAGATATTATTTTGCTTTTAGCTCCCCTTTGCTCCATCCACTGGCTCTTCGGGTTGCTTAACATTATTTCTCTACTAGGGATGTGAGTCATACTAAGATTATATTTATCCTCTCCAGGCTTCCAGTGCCTATCTTTGTAGTACTCAAATCTAGCTGTACTATTTTAGAGTGCACCATTGGGGTGTCTGACAAGGAGATCTATTAGCACTTTATCCTTCGAAAATGTCACTAACGCAAACAATCTATCCCTCATTTCGGGTAACTCTAACCCCAGCCGGACCCTGATATCCGTACTTCTCTTATACTACTTAGCTTCCATAGGGCATGAATGAGATGGGTGTGGCCAATTGTACATACCTTTCTTACAATTGCAGGTAAATCAAAACGCTTATATTTTTCTTCCTGAATTGTAAATACCGATAACCTTCATTAACTGGGAACCTCGTTCTCTTTTTAACCTTGATCCTTTTTCTTGTTGAAACTTGTGTCTAATTTCTGATCCTGTTATTCCTTTTTACCGTAAGAGTAGATAAGTATTCTTTCCTAAAAGTTCCTTATCAAGAACCGTACACCTTTTGGTACACACATGATCTGCTGAAGACCTCTCATTTACTTATCATAAGCATGATGCAAAAATTAAGTTCTTGTGACTCAACTCTTCCACAACTATATCTCTTACCAACCGTCTTTCTAGATGTAGGCATCGTTGTATTATGAAGTAGATAGAGTTTAGAAAATTGAGTTCTTACAACTGAGCTCTACCACACGATCTAGAGTAAGAAGAAAGAGTGACAGTCCTAAATGTCTTGTAGCCTCCTGCTTATAAGTGTGGTGCACGGCACACCCATAAACAAGACTCTACTAGACACGGCTTGTAGACTCCCTAGGATAGAACTGCTCTGATACCACTTTTGTCATGACCCAATCCGATGGGCCGTGACGGGCACCCGATACCTTACTCGACCGAGAACCAACGAAACGTATATTTCTTATTACATTATCATATACACGTGACATACAGGCCTAATAGGCCAAAATAATCATTTACAAACTCAAAACATAGGCCGACAAGGCCGTACAATCTTTCACGTGTACGACATATGTCTACAAGCCTCTAAGAGTACATAAATGTCATAAAGGTCGGGATAGAGTCCCGCCATACCAAACAATACCCGTCTAAATCATACTAACCAAACAAGCGACTCCGAAGAAAATGGAGCGCACCAACTTCTTCCGCCGAGCTGATAGCCTACTTGGAGGGCTCTCGACCTGTCTATCGGGGCCTGCAGGCATGAAGTGCAGCGTCCCCAGGCAAACGAGACGTCAGCACGAATAATATACCGAGTATGTACGACACATAATGTACATAAGAGATATGGAAGAAATATAGAGTACATGACTCAACCTGTAAGTATGAATAACTTTGTAAATCATAAAGCACTTTTAGCAGCATGCATATGCGTATGAATGTCATGTCGTGCATAGGTATATGTTTCATAACATCATCAGCCTCTGAGGGCGTCCCATCATATCATATCGACCACTATGGGCAAAATCATCATCGTATACCAGCTGATCAGGTGGTGGTGCCTATATAACGCCATAAACTTTCCCATATCCCATATACATATACGTATATATACGCGTATATAACACCGTTTGAATCATATTTCAGCCACTGTGGGAAACATCATCATCATATACCAGCTGATCAGGTGGTTGTGCGTATACAACGCCGTAACCCTTTTCCCATATCTCATATATATATATATATATATATATTTACATATGTACGTGTATATAACGCCATCTGGTCATGGTTCAATGCATATGTATCAAATGCATGAAAAGTACGTAATAATCTCAATATTTCTTCCGGATAAACTTTTTAAACTGCGTATTATTCTAAGACCCATGAACAGAAAATAATAATAATTCTCATGGGGAATAAAGAATATAGACACCCCTACTATTTCTATGAATAGAGTAATTTATAGAAACTGTGTATTTGCTTGTTTCTTCAGTATAATTTTGACCATGCCAAAAGAAAGAAGGGATAGCCTTAATATACCTGAACCGATTCTCTTAGAAATCTCTCTAACCCACGCCTTTTGCGAAGAACATGTAATGCTAATCGAAAGATCATCCCAGCACAACACTCTTATTTTTGCTGGCTTTACTTATGCTCGATACCAAAAGAGAAAATTTCAACTTCTGTTGCAGGTTGATGGGCAACTTGTTGAAGAGAAGTTTTAGCAAAAGAATGGACTTGTTGACTTCGGTCAAGAGTTGCATTTAAACAATTGATAAGCCAATGGTTGATCTTGATCCATTGAAATTATATTACTCCGAAGCACATGGAGCTCACCAACATCTTCCGCTGAGCTGATAGCCTACTTGGAGGGCTCTCGACCTGTCTATCGAGACTTGCGGGCATGAAATACAGCGTCCCCAGGAAAAAGGAATGTCAGTACGAATAATGTACCGAGTATGTAAGGCACATAATGTACATAAGAGACATGGAAGAAATAAAGAGTACATGACTCAACCTGTAAGTCTGAATAACTTTGTAAATCATAAATCACTTTTAGTAGCATGCATATGCGTATGAATGTCATGTCGTGCATAGGTATATGTTTCATAACATCATCAGCCTCTGAGGGCGTCCCATCATATCATATCGGCCACTATGGGCAAAATCATCATCGTATACCAACTGATCAGGTGGTGGTGCGTATATAACGCCATAATCTTTCCCATATCCCATATACATATACATACGTATACACGCGTATATAACGCTATTTGAATCATATATATATATATACGCGTATATAACGCCGTTTGAATCATATTTCAGCCAATGTGGGCAACATCATCATCATATACCAGCTGATCAGGTGGTGGTGCATATATTATGCCGTAACCCTTTCCCCATATCCCATATACATATATTTGCATATATATGCATATATAAAGCCATCTGGTCATGGTTCAATGCACATGTATGCAATGCATGCAAAGTACGTAATAATCTCAATATTCCTTCCGGATAAACTTTTCCAACTGCGTATTATTCTGAGACCCATGAATAGAAAATAATAATAATTCTCATGGGGAATCAAGAATATAGACACCCCTACTATTTCTATGAATAGAGTAATTTATAGAAACCGTGTATTTGCTCGTTTCTTCAGTATAATTTGGACCATGCCAAAAGAAAGAAGGGATAGTCTTAACATACCTGAACTGATTCTCTTAGCAATCTCTCTAACCCACGTCTTTTGCGAAGAACATGTAATGCTAATCGAAAGATCATCCTAGCACAACACTCTTATTTTTGCTGGCTTTACTTATGCTCGATACCAAAAGAGAAAATTTCAACTTCTGTTGCAGGTTGATGGCGGCTTGTTGAAGAGAAGTTTTAGAAAAAGAACAGACTTGTTGACTTGGGTCAAGAGTTGGATTTAAACAGTTGATAAGCCAATGGTTGATCTTGATCCATTGAAATTATATCACACTTATTTCTCTGTTGTTTGAAGGGTTTTTGCCGTGTGTGTGTGTGTTGGAAATGAAGAATGAGACACTTCATACTTTGTTGGGGCAAATGGGAGGGAATTTGTAAGAAATGAATCATGTTGTGGTGTTTGTTAGAAATGGAAATGTCTTGTAATTGGCTTGTTAGGTTGCCACCTAATTAAAAAAGAGTTATGAGTCATGAATTGTGAGTAAGAGTCACTTATTAATTCCTCCAATTCCTGCCACGTCTTTTTCACCTAAACTTATCCAAATTTATCCACCAATTTCCTTAATTACATGGTTAATCTTCCACCAAAAATCCACAATTAACCAAATATCCACATAATTAAGAATTATCTCAAGTTACTTAAAATACTATTCAGTTTTAACACACCTTATACACCTTACTATCATGGCCATGTGGTACCTTGTATGGTACTAGTCCATAAATACCGGGTATTTTAGCCCAGGCCGTATTTTATCCCAAAATTCCAAACTTCGACGAAACTCTTTTTTTTTTTTTTTTGCTTACCCTCTCACCTTCACGAATTTACTTATCTCTTATTTGAAATAGCATAATACTTATAATCCTAAAATAATCTTAGCCCGAGCTTACGTCGATTAACTTACGATGAAACTTTAACGTATGAAACTGCGGGATGTAACAAGTCGTCTGCAATTTATGCTCGTACAGCTGCATTTGGAGGCAATGCATGCAGATATTACAGACGATACACCGGATCTTCATATTAACCGGTACACGATATTGTTGATGCTGCTTATGTTTGGAGGGGTATTGTTCCCAAACATTTTGGGAAACCTAGTCAGCTTGAGATTTCTTCATCATCTTGAGCGACTAGATGATTTACCTGGTTACAACTGGGGTGGAGTTGTTCTTGGTTACTTATATAAGCATATGTGTCGGGCGATCATGGGAACCTAGCGAGACGTTGCCGAATATTTTCCGCTACTGCAGGTGAAAACATAGTCAATTATTTTCATTATTATAACATACATAGTAAAAATATACCTTAAATTTTATGTCCACATTGTATATTAGGTTCGGGTCTGCGAGCGATTCCTGCAGTTTCAGCCACCTCTACCACCCATCGATCTGGATGCACCACCTCCAGCATTTCTCTCTTTAGCTAGGAGGTGGGTTGATAGGCAAGGCTACAGACGCGAGGTCGAGGCTCAACATAATCTCCTATATTGCAGGGATTTGTTGGATTTGCTGGAGGGCGCAGAGGTAAATGTATACTTAAGTTTACTTGGCCTGGCTTTATTTGTGTTGCATATACTCAGATTCATGTTTTTACTTAACAGTTTGTTTGGAGGCCATACAACAACGAGCTAATAGCTCGTTTTCCCGATTATTGCACGACCGACCGACTTATGTGGAGATCTTTCGTCCCGTTTATGTGTCTCGATATTGTCTAACATCATGCCACTGAGCGAGTACTTCGCCAGTTTGGTCGACCCCATCTTGTACCTACTCCGCCCGCTTGGGCTTAGGACACATTACCAGTGGGATGGTAGTTTGAAGGTTTACCAGACATATGTGGCCTGGCTAGCGGCGCAAATTGATATTTTGGACCGTCGGCATGACCTGATTCCGCCACCCCCTCCACCTGAGCATAAATATGGTGAGCATGAGTATATGGGATTATACTGCGGATTACCCGACTATTCATCGGGAATCACATTCATCGTGCCGATGGTTGGTACATGCCATATGCCGGGAGGCATGAGGCACTAGTATGTTATATGTTATACTTACTTATAACGTTAACCAAGCGTTACGTAATTAATATTTTACATGTTGTGCAGGCTATTGACTTACATATGTTCTACCAGTTGGGGCTGCAGATGCAGCAACATACCGACGAGGGAGCGGCCGCTTTGCACGAGTATGGACACCATGTTACATATCTGGCTTCTCGGACATTAAGGCGAGCCCGAGATGACGAGCGCTTAGGACACGATGCTGATTATCTGCCTCCAGAACAGTACCATCGTGGGCCACCAGTGGATCCTGAACATGGTTTTTAGCTACAAGTACATTAGTAATATATATTTTATATACTAAAATATCTTATTATTATGTAGGTTACTATTGGACCGACGACCCCTTCTACAGAGCCTGTCATTACCGACGATCATGTTGCAGCGCATCCTCCGATAAAGATATGATGTGATGAAGATGATCCTGATAGTGTAGCCGGGCAGGATGGGGTGCGCCTCAGGCCAGCCAATGCTTTAAAGCATACAAGTTGTGGGACACATTGACATTTTTTATTATCTGTACATATGACATTCAATATATAATAGCAACATTATTTATGGTTTACATTATATGCACATGTGTTTTTATTTCTCAGGTTATTAGTTTAATACTACAACACAGAAACAAACATAGCAACTTAACATAATTTAAATTCGGTACAACTAATAAAAATACATGACACGGAAAACATAAAGATAAAATACTACACTCAACACATCCATGTTTAGTCACCATCGCCCATTATTCTCTGCTTCAACCACTTAAATTTCTCTTCCAACCTATTTTTTCTTCTTCTGCCACTTTTAGTTTCTCCTGCACTACCGCAAGTTGTTGTTCTAGTTTAATGATCTGGAGTTCATATACACGGTCATATTCCAAACATATTGCAGACATGATTTGTAGTATTCCTGGCTAATGGGTTCATCATACCATTCTTCAAATCTGCACTGATTTTTGTCCTACCAATGGGGATTATAACACAACACTATTAGTTAACATTTTATATAAAAAATATTAACAAACATCTTTTCCAAAACAATAATTTAAAAAATGTTGGCATATCCAGCATCTGCACCCCACATTACTATTTGACCAACATGACTTCAAAATAGCACGTTTGCCATAATAACACCTTGGTACGTTGTTGCGTCCAGACATTTCTTAATGCAAGAAAAATGAAAAATTTATGGAAAGTATTTCTATTTTTTTTGGTTAAGCGCAAACAATAACTAAAATGCTCTAGGCTTTTATAGGCAAGATAAAATATATAATGCATATTGGTGGCGCGCTATGTTGCGCGTGATAATGATTCTTTAGGGTACAATACAACTTTTCCAGAACGACAACTTTTTTCGCTCGACAAGACAATACACATAACGCATATTGGTGAAGCGCTATGCTTCGCGTGATAATGATTCTTTGTGGGACAAGGCAGCTGTGATGACCCAAAAGTTCATCCCTTGTTTTATAAGTCAAAACTGTGTTTCGAGGCCTTAAAAACCTCCTTTTATCTTACCTCAATTTTCATGCGCATTCCGAGCGTATAACCGGGAAGCTTCCATGTGAAAAGCTGAGAAAAATGCCAGTTTTGCCTTTAAAATTGAATTTAAGTTGACTTAGGCCAACATTTTGGGTATACACCCGGACCCGTGATTTGACGGTCCTGGAGAGTCTGTAGGAAAATATGGGACTTGGGCGTATGCTCGGAATCGAATTCCGAGGTCCCAAGCCCGAGAACTGATTTTTTGAAAGAAAATGATTTACTAAAAATATAAGAGTTTTTGGAAATTTGGTTATATGTGAAATTTATGGTATCGGGCCTGTATTTTGGTTTCGGAGCCCGGTATAGGTTCAATATGATATTTGAGTTGTGTCTGTAAAATTTGGTAAGAAACGCAGGTCGTTTGATGTGATTCGGGCCCGTAATTGTAAAATTTGAAACTTTGAAAGTTTTGAGATTTTTCTTTGATTTCTATGGTAAATTGGTTGTTTAAGATGTTAATTTGGCGATTTGATCGCACAAGTAAGTCTGTAGGACATTTTTGAGATTGTGTACATGTTTGGTTTGGAGCCCCGAGGGCTCGGGTGAGTTTCGGGTGGGTTCCGGGGTGTTTAGAGTTGAAGAATCACTGTTGGTGCACCAGTTCTAGTGTGCCCGCACCTGTGAGCCTTGGGCCGCATGGGGGCGACCACAGGTGCGAATAACCAGCCGCAGGTGCGGTCCAGCCACAGCCAACCCAATTCCGCATGTGTGACTCATTCTTCGCAGAAGCGATTCCGCAGGTGCGGCCCTCAGTGGCTTAGCCCATTTCCGCAGGTGCGATGGATTTTCCGCACCAGCGAAAGTGCAGGTGCGACCCAGGCACCGCAGGTGTGAGGTTCGGGCAGTGTTTAAGTTAGATGTTTCACCCAATTTCATTTTCATTTCTTCACCAAATAGGAGACCAAGGGTGATTTTCTCAAGAGAGTTCCTTCCCAAATCATAGGTAAGTGACCCCTAACTAGTTTCTTTCAACTTCCTAATGATTTTCATCAACTTTTATCATGAATTCTAGGGTTATAATGGTAGAATATTGGGGATTTGGGTAGAGTTAGGGATTTTTGAATAATTAGAATTTAGACCTCATTTTGAGGTCGGATTTCGAAACTAATTACATATTCGGGCTCGTGGGTGAATGGGTGATCAGATTTTGGTCCGAACCTCCTGTTTTGACCAAGCGAGCCCGGGGTCAATTTTTGATTTTTTGGGAAGAATGATGTAAAACCTATGATTACGTGTTGGGATGGAAATTGTTTGGCATTTATTGATGTTATTGAGTTGAATATGTCTAGATACGAGTAAATTGGAGTCAAATTCAAAAGGAAAAACGGTAATCGAGACTTGAGTTTGGTCGTGGAATTTGAGGTAAGTGTTTGGCTTAACCTTAGCTTGAGGGAATAGCTGTTTTTAAGAATCATGTTCGACGTATATGTGAGGTGACGAGTACCTATACGTTGGTGTTAAGCATTCCCGTGAGCCGAATATTGTGAATTAGGTGGTTTTTCGTAAGTAATATTTGAGTTTCACTTTATTGTTATCTATGTTGGTGGAAATTCATTGATATTGAATAGCGTAGAGTATTAGTCTCAGTAGAAGATTTTTATGTGAAGTTATGCACTAAGTGAGATTGGATATAGCTGTTGACTCCCTTGCCGGGATGGTATTAATTTTACTGTTGACTCCCTTGCCGGGAGGTTATGGTTTATTTCCGTTTACTCCGTTATATTGTTCCTTGTTGGATAGCTATCATTTGATGTGTTTGGGTGAGGAAGAGTGTAAAAGCACGAAGGGTGATGTCGTGTGTGAGATTTTGAGTGAATGATAATGCACGAAGGGTGATGACGTGCCGATATTGTGATTGTAAAAGCACGAAGGGTGATGCCGTGCTATGATATGAGAGATAATGCCCTAAGAATAATTCCGTTCAATGATATTGTGAGGTAAAAGCACAAAGGGTGATGCCGTGCCGAATATATATTGATTCTGATGGTAAGAGCGAGAGTAAAAGCACGAAGGGTGATGCCGTGCACTTGTTTTCGCATTACTATTCCGTTTCTTAATTGATATGTAAATTGTTCCTTACTTCGTTATTTCCATTATTTGATATTTCCTCCTCCTCAGCATGTTCCCCTTTTCCCTTATGCTTAACTGTTTATTTCTCGTTGTATTATTTTTCTCCGTATACTATTAAACTGCACAGGTTGACTTTGGTTGTCGTGTCCTAGCCTCGTCACTACTTTGTCGAGGTTAGGCTCGGCACTTACTCAGTACATGGGGTCGGTTGTACTGATGCTACACTCTGCACTTTTGTGCAGATCCCGGTGTAGGTACCTACGGACCATAGATCAAGGTTGCTCCCTTTAGTCCAGTGGACACACCGAGGTAGTCCTGCAGGAGTCCGCAGGCCTTGGCGTCCCTTCCTAGTTCTTTTGTATTCTGTTCTAGATATTTCAGAAACAAATGTACTTATTTCGTTCAGACCATTACATGTATTATTCGTAGATAGGTCGTGAGCTTGTGACTTCAAAATTCTGGTATTGATTTGTGAAATTTCGTAAAGGCATACGTTGAGTTTATATACCTTTCCCCATTTTGTACTTCTATATATGTTAGTGTTGTCTTTTCGCATGCTATTTGGTAATAATAAAGGAATAAGATAAATTGAATATTTGTTGGCTTGCCTAGCGGGTTCAATGTTAGGCGCCATCGCGGTCCCGACAGTGGGAAATTTGGGTCGTGACAAGTTGGTATCTTAGCACTAGGTTTCCTAGGTCTAACAAATTCACGGACAAGCTTAGTAGAGTCTGAGGGATCAGTATGGATATTTCTGTGCTTATCCCCCAGAGGCGGCAGAGTTTAGGAATGACTTCACATCTATTCTTCTCTGTCGTGCGATTTGAATTCTAACTGCTAACTGTATTTCTATTCTATTCTCTCGCAGATGGCGAGAACACGTGCTTCTTCATCCACTGATCAGCAGCCCAAGCCTCCAGTTGCAGCTCCTGCGAGAGACCAAGGACGAGGCCGAGGCCGTGCTAGAGGCCGAGCTCAGCCTAGAGTAGTAGCCCCAGTGGTGGAGCCTCAGGTAGAATTTGCTGATGAGGTTCCTGCCCAGACAGTCCCGGTTGGGGCAGCTCAGGTCCCCGAGGGGTTCATTGCCACCCCAGTACTCCAGGATGCTCTGGTCCGTCTAGTGGGCCTCATGTAGAGTGTCGCTCAGGCAGGTTTACTTCCTGCAGCACCAGTCGTCTCTCAGGTTGGGGGAGGAGCACAGACTCCCGCTACTCACACTCGGGAGCAGTTGGCTCCTCAATTTTAGACTCCAGTAGCTCAGCCAGCTGGGGTAGTTCAGCCGGGTATTATGGCTCAGACCGCTGATGGAGCAACTATGACTGCTGATGCTTTGTGGAGGTTGGGCAGATTCACCAAGATTTTCACTACTACTTATAGCGGTGCATCTTCAGAGGATCCCAGGACTATTTGGATAGCTGCCATGAGGTTCTATGAAACATGGGGATAGTGGAGACAAATGAGGTCGACATTGCTACCTTTCGTCTGTCAGGTCCCGCCAAGACTTGGTGGAGAGATTATTGTTTGGCCAGACCAGTTGGATCACCGGCCTTGACTTGGCCCCAGTTCACTCAGCTATTTCTGGAGAAGTTTCTTCCTATAACTCAGAGAGAGGATCTACGGAGGCAGTTTGAGCGTCTCCAGCAAGGCTCTATGATTGTCAGTCAGTACGAGACCGGATTCGTTACCTTGGACCGGCATGCTATTATGATACTTCCCACCGAGCGAGAGAGGGTGAGGAGATTTATTGAGGGGCTAGCTCAGTCGATCAGGTTACAGATGGCCAAGGAGACAGGGAGTGAGATTTCGTTCCAGGATGATGCCAATGTGGCCAGACGGGTTAAGATGGTTCTGTTGCAGGGAGGTGGTCAAGGGTCTGATAATAGACCCCGTCATTTTGGCAGGTTCAGTGGTGCCTCATCTAGAGGCAGGGATTCTTTTGGTAGGGTCCATCCTCCTAGGTTGTTTCATTCAGCACTTCAGGTTTCTCGCAGTGCTCCAGGTGGCCGTGGTTCTCATATACAGTATTATGATCAGTTTCCCTACAATGCACCATCAACTCCTATCAGTGCACCGCCAATTCAGGGTTTTTAGGGTGGTTACCTAGGTCGTCAGGTTCAGTTTCAGGGTCCGTAGCCTCAGCAGCCGAGGGCTTGTTATGCTTATGGTGATCAGAGGCACATTGCTAGATTTTTCCCTCGAGCCTCGAGCAGTTCTCCGCACCAGGGTTCTCGTGCCATGGTTCCAGTACTAGGTGTTCCACCTCCCGCTCCGCCAACTAAAGATGGGGGGTCGAGGTGTTATAGGTGGAGGTCAGGCCGTTAGAGGTGGAGGCCAGGCTGCTAGAGGTAGAGCTCAGCCAGTAGGAGGTCGTCCCAGGGATGTAGTTCAGACTGGTGGGGCCCAGTCTCGATGTTATGGTTTTCCAGCCAGACCTGAGGCTGAGGCCTCCGATGCAGTTATCACAGGTATGGTTTCAGTTTGCAGCAGGGATGCTTCAGTTTTATATGATTCAGGGTCCACATATTCCTATGTGTCATCTTATTTTGTTCCTTGTTTGGTTATTCCTCGTGATTCTCTGAGTACTCCTGTATGTGTGTCTACACCGGTGGGTGATTCTATTGTAGTAGATCGTGTCTACCGTTCGTGTGTTGTGGTCATTGGTGGTCTTGAGACCAGTGTAGATCTTCTGCTTCTGGATATGGTAGATTTTGATGTTATTTTGGGAATGGATTGGCTGTCGCCTTATCATGCCATACTGGATTGTCATGCAAGACTGTGACATTAGCATTATCGGGGTTACCTCGACTGGAGTGGAGGGGGACTCCTGGTCATTCTTCCAGTAGGGTTATCTCATATATGAAGGCTCGACGCATGGTTGAGAAGGGGTGTTTGGCTATTTGGGTTATGTTCGTGATTCTATGCCGAGGTTCCTTCTATGGAGTCTGTGCCCATAGTCCCTGAGTTTCTAGAGGTGTTCCCTGCAGACCTGCCGGGTATGCCACCCAACAGGGATATTGACTTTTTCATTATTCCGCCATATCGTATGGCCCCGCTCTAGTTGAAGGAGTTGAAAGAAAAGTTGCAGGATTTGCTTGATAAAGGCTTCATTAAGCCTAGTGTCTCGCCTTGGGGTGCGCCGATGTTGTTTGTTAAGAAGAAGGATGGGTCGATGAGGATATGTATAGACTATTAGAAATTGAACAAGGTGACCATCAAGAACAAGTATCTGTTGCCGCGAATTGATGATTTGTTTGATCAGCTTTAGGGTGCCAAGGTATTTTTGAAGATCGATTTGATATCTGGCTACCATAAGTTGAGGATTAGGGCATCCTACGTCCCTAAGACAACTTTTCGCACTCGAGATGGGCATTATGAGTTCTTAGTGATGTCATTCGGGTTGACAAATGCCCCAACAACTTTTATCGACTTAATGAACTGAGTGTTCAGGCCTTATTTGGATTCCTTTGTGATTGTCTGCATTGATGATATTCTGATTTATTCCCGCAGTTGGGAGGATCACGAGCAACACCTTAGAGTCATTCTTCAGACTTTGAAGGACAATCAGTTGTATGCTACGTTTTCTAAGTGTGAGTTCTGGTTGAGCTCAGTTGCGTTCTTGGGTCATGTTGTATCAGCAGAGGGTATCCAGGTGGATCCCAAGAAGATTTCAGCAGTCAAGGATTGGTCTGGACCCACGTCAGCTACAGAGTTCCGGAGTTTCTTGGGCTTAGCAGGTTACTATCGTCGGTTTGTGGAAGGCTTTTCATCTATTGCAGCCCCGATGACCAGGTTGACTCAGAAGGGTGCCTAATTTAGGTGGTCAGATGAGTGTGAGGCGAGCTTTCAGAAGCTCAAGGCAGCCTTGACTACATCACCGGTGTTGGTTTTGCCCATAGGTTCAGGTCCATATACTGTGTATTGTGATGCATCTCGGGTTGGACTTGGTGCAATGTTGATGCAGGATGGCAAGGTTATTGCATATGCTTTGCATCAGTTGAAGATCCACAAGAAGAATTATCCAGTTCATGATTTGGAGTTAGCATCCATTGTTCACGCGCTGAAGATTTGGAGGCATTATATATATGGCGTGTCTTGTGAGGTGTTCACGGATCACAAGAGTTTGCAATATTTGTTCAAGAATAAGGAGTTGAATTTGTGGAAGAGGAGATTGTTGGAGTTGTTGAAAGACTATGATATCACTATCTTATATCATCCAGGGAAGGCCAATGTGGTGGCTGATGCTTTGAGCAGGAAGTCAGCCAGCATGGGTATTCTTGCTTATATTCCGGTGGGAGAGAGACCGCTGGCTTTGGATGTTTAGGCTTTAGCCAATCGGTTCATGAGGTTGGATGTTTCTGAGCCCGTCCGTGTTCTAGCTTATACAATTGCTTGTTCTTCATTATTTGATCGTATTCGAGATCGACAATATGATGACCTCGTTTGTGTGTCCTTAGGGACACGGTTCCGCATGGTGATGCCAAGCAGGTTACAGTTGGTGATGATGGAGTTTTACGGATGCAAGGTCGTATTTGTGTACCCAATGGGGATGGACTTCGTGAGTTGATATTATAGGAGGCTTATAGTTCCCGGTATTCTATCCATCCAAGCGTCGCAAAGATGTACCAGGATTTGCGGCAGCATTATTGGTGGAGGAGGATGAAGAATGATATTGTTGCATATGTAGCTCGATGCTTGAATTGTCAGCAGGTAAAGTACGAGCATCAGAGACCTGGTGGATTGATGTAGCAGATTGAGATTCCTGAGTGGAAGTGGGAGCGTATCACCATGGATTTTGTTGTTGGACTCCCACTGACTCAGAGGATGTTCGATGAAATATGGGTCATTGTAGATAGGCTGATCAAGTCAACGCATTTCATTCCCGTGGCAGTTTCCTATTCTTCGGAAAGATTGGCAGAGATCTACATTAGGGAGGTTGTTCGCCTTCATGGTGTGCCCGTGTCTATTATTTTTGACCGAGGTACGCAGTTTACCTCGCACTTCTGGAGGACAGTTCAACGTGAGTTGGGCACGAGGGTTGAGTTGAGCACAACATTTCATCCTCAGACGGACAGACAGTCCGAGCGTACTATTCTGATTTTGGAGGATATGCTACAAGCCTGTATCATTGACTTTGAAGGCTCTTGGGATCAGTTCTTGCCATTAGTTGAGTTTGCCTACAACAAAAGCTATTAGTCCATTCATATGGCTCGTTATGAGGCATTATATAGTAGCCGGTGTTGATCGTCGGTTGGGTGGTTTGAGCCGGGAGAGGCTTGGTTTCTGGGTACGAAGTTAGTGCAGGATGCCTTGGATAAGGTTAAGATCATTCAGGATAGACTTTGTACAACTCAGTCCAGGTAGAAGAGTTATTTGGCATTCATGGTTGGGAGCGGGTATTGCTTCGGGTATCGCCCATGAAGGGTGTGATGAGATTTGGGAAGAAAGAAAAGCTAAGCCCTAGATTCATTGGTCCATTTGAGATTCTTGACAGAGTTGGAGAGGTGGTCTACAGACTTGCATTGCCACCGAATTTATCAGATCTGCATCCGGTGTTTCATGTGTCTATGCTTCGGAAGTACCACGGAGACCCAACCCATGTGTTAGATTTCAGCAGTGTCCAGTTGGACAAGGATTTGACCTATGAGGAGGAGCCGGTAGCCATATTAGACCAGCAGGTTTGTCAGTTGACGTCGAAGAGTTATCCTTCAGTTCGTGTCAAGTGGAGAGGTCAGCCTGCCGAGGCAGCTACCTGGGAGTCCAAGTCCGATATGCGAAACCGTTATCCCCATCTTTCCCCTGATTAGGTACTTGTCTATGTCCGTTCGAGGACGAACGATTGTTTTAAGTGGAGAATGTGATGACCCAAAAGGTCATGCCTTGTTTTATAAGTCAAAACTGTGTTCTGAGGCCTTAAAAACTTCCTTTTATCTCACCTCAATTTGCGTGCGCATCCGGGCGTATATCAGGCAAGCTTCCATGTGAAAACTGAGAAAAATGCTAGTCTTACCTTTAAATTTGAATTTAGGTTGACTTCGATCAACATTTTGGGTAAATGAACCCGAACTCGGACCCGAGGTTTGACGGTCCTGGAGGGTCCGTAAGAAAATATGGGACTTGGGCATTTTCCCGGAATTGAATTCCGAGGTCCCAAGCCCGAGAAATGAATTTTTTAAAGAAAATAATTTAGTGAAAATATAAGAGTTTTTGGAAATTTGGTTATATGTGAAGTTTATGGAATTGGGCCCGTATTTTTGTTTCGGAGCCCGATACAGGTTCAATATGATATTTGAGTTTTGTCTGTAAAATTTGGTAAGAAACGGAGGTCGTTTGACGTGATTCGGACCCGTAATTGTAAAATTTGAAACTTAGAAAGTTTTGAGATTTTTCTTTGATTTCTATGCTAAATTCGTTGTTTAAGATGTTAATTTGGCGATTTGATCGCACGAGCAAGTCCGTAGGACGTTTTTGAGGTTGTGTACATGTTTGGTTTGGATCCCCGAGGGCTCGTGTGAGTTTCGGGTGGGTTCCGGGGTGTTTAGAGTTGAAGAATCACTGCTGGTGCACCAGTTCTGGTGTGCCCGCACCTGCGAGCCTTGGGTTGCAGGTGCGAGACCGCATGTGCGGATAACCAGCCGCAGGTGCGGTCCATCCCCAACTAGCCCAATTCCGCAGGTGCGACTCATTGTTCGCAGAAGCGGTTCCGCAGGTGCGGCCCTTAGTGGCTTAGCCCATTTACGTAGGTGGGATGGATTTTCCGCACCTGCGAAAGTGCAGGTGCGACCCAGGCACCACATGTGCGAGGTTTGGGCAGTGTTTAAGTTAGATGTTTCACCCGATTTCATTTTCATTTCTTCACCAAAATAGGAGACCAAATGCGATTTTCTCAAAAGAGTTCCTTCCCAAATCATAGGTAAGTGACCCCTAACTAGTTTCTTTCAACTTTCTAATGGTTTTCATCAACTTTTATCAAGAATTCTATGGTTTTAATGGTAGAAAATTGGGGATTTGGGTAGAGTTAGGGATTTTTGAATAACTGGAATTTAGACCTCGTTTTGAAGTCAGATTTCGAAACTAATTAAATATTCGGGCTCGTGGGTGAATGGGTGATCGGGTTTTTGTCCGAACCTCATGTTTTTACCAAGCGGGCCTTGGGTTGATTTTTGACTTTTTGGGAAGAATGATGTAAAACCTATAATTAAGCGTTGGGATGGAAATTGTTTGGCATTTATTTATGTTATTGATTTGAATATGTCTAGATACGAGTGAATTGGAGTCAAATTCAAAAGGGAAAGCAGTAATCGAGGCTTGAGTTTGGTCGTGGAATTTGAGGTAAGTGTTTGGCTTAACCTTAACTTGCGGGAATATGTGTAGTGTCCTATTTTCTATGTGTAAGAATCATGTTCGACGTATATGTGAGGTGACGAGTACCTATACGTTGGTGTCAAGCATGCTCGTGAGTCGAATATTGTGAATTATGGTTTTTCGTAAGTAATATTTGAGTTTCACTTTATTGTTATCTATGTTGGTGGAAATTCCTTGATATTGAATAGCGTTGAGTATTAGTCTCAGTAGAAGATTTTTATGTGAGTTATGCACTAAGTGAGATTGGATATAGCTGTTGACTCCTTTGCCGGGATGGTATTAATTCTGCTGTTGACTCCTTTGCCGGGAGGTTATGGTTTATTTCCGTTTACTCTGTTATATTGTTCCGTGTTGGATTTCTATCATTTGATTTGTTTGGGTGAGGAAGAGTGTAAAGCACGAATGGTGATGCCGTGCGTGAGATTTTGAGTGAATGATAATGCACGAAGGGTGATGCCGTGCCATGATATGAGAGATAATGCACGAAGGATAATGTCGATCCATGATATTGTGAGGTAAAATCACAAAGGGTGATGTTGTGCCGAATATCTTGATTCTGATGGTGTGGACGAGAGTAAAAGCACGAAGGGTGATGCCGTGCACTTGTTTTCGCATTACTATTCTGTTGCTTAATTGATATCTAAATTGTGCCTTACTTCGTTATTTCCATTATTTGATATTTCCTCCCCCTCAGCATGTTCCCCTTTTCCCGTATGCTTAACTATTTATTTCTTGTTGTATTATTTTTCTTCGTATACTATTAAATTGCACAGGTTGACTTTGGTTGTCGTGTCCTAGCCTCATCACTATTTCGTCGAGGTTAGGCATCAGCACTTACTCAGTACATGGGTCGGTTGTACTGATGCTACACTCTGCACTTTGGTAAAGATCCCGGTGTAGGACCCTACGGATCGTAGATCGAGGTTGCTGCCTTCAGTCCAGTGGAGACCTCGAGGTAGTCCTGCAGGCGTCCGCAGGCCTTGGCGTCCCTTCTTACTTCTTTTGTATTCTGTTCTAGATATTTCAGAAACAGATGTACTTATTTCGTTCAGACCATTACATGTATTATTCGTAGATAGTCCGTGAGCTTGTGCCTCCAAAATTCTGGGTATTGGTTTGTGAAATTTCGTAAAGGCATACGTTGAGTTTATATACCTTGCTCCATTTTGTACTTATATCTATGTTAGTGTTGTGTTTTCGTATGCTATTTGGTAATAATAAATGAATAAGATAAATTGAATATTTACGTTGGCTTGCCTAGCAGGTTCAATGTTATGCGCCATCACGGTCCCGACGATGGGAAATTCGGGTCGTGACAGAAGCTTTTCCAGAACGATAGCTTTTTCAGCTCGACAAGACAATACACATAATGCATATTGGTGCCATGATATGTTTCACGTGATAATGATTCTTTAGGGTACAAGACAGCTTTTCCTGAACGACAGCTTTTTTGGGCCGACAAGACAATACACATAACGCATGTTGGTGGCGCTATGTTGTGTGTGATAATGATTCTTTGGGGGTATAAGTCATCTTCTTAAATTGGAAAAAGACATATCTATTCAAAGACCAACATTTGAAGAACGATAATTTTTAGCCCGACAAGGCAATACACATAATGCATATTAGTGTCGCACTATGTTTCGTGTGATAGTGATTCTTTAGGATACAAGACAACTTTTCCAGAACGACAGCTTTTTCAGGTCGACAAGACAATACACATAATGCATATTGGTGGCGCTATGATGCGCGTGATAATGATTCTTTGGGGTATAAGACATCTTCTTAAATTGGACCAAGACATATGTATTCAAAGACAATTTGAAGAAACATTACAACATCCATTTAAAAAATTCCACTAACATTTAATAAATGGTTCAAAAAGAGGAAGAAGGGTGAAGGCAGTTCAACAGATCCCCATGGAACACGTCTCAACACTATCGATCCTTACCTTGAAAAAAATATGCTAGGTTGCTATACTGACTTGGTTGAGACAAGTGATATGGTATTCTGCATCCCTTGGAAAATAAGCCTATTAATATACACACTGATCTCAAAGTTGCAGGGCACATTATTGAGGGCGAAGCGCATTCTACAAATCCTGAAGGTACGCAATTTTGGGGCGAAAAACTACAATGGGTTCCCCTTTATTCAAAACGATGTGATTATGAAGTACTATGTCGCTGGCATGGGCTTGTTGTGTCACAAGCACTATCTGCAACTATAATGACCCGACCAGTCGTTTTGAGAATTTAAGACCCGTTCGGTGGCATAAGGCCTTGAGCATCTTCATATTATGTGTATTTACTTGCGTACATGGTCGAGTTCGGTTACAGGATGATTCAGAGTCAAGTCAGAAAAAGGATTCAAGTTTTGGAACCTTAAGCGGTAAGAGTTGACTGGAATTTTAATTTTATTACTCTGGAATGGGTTTTGGATGATTTCAACAGCTTTGTATGGTGATTTTTGACTTAGATGTGCCTCTAAATTTGGATTTGGAGGTCCGTAGGGTAATTTGGAGAATTTCGACGAAAGTTGGAAAAGCTAAAGTTGGAAGGTTGAGGGGTTTGATCAAGAGTTGACTTTGGTGATATTGGGGTCGAAAGGAAATTTCGGGAGTTAGAACAGCTATGTTATGTCATTTGGGACTTGCATGCAAAATTTAACGTCATTCTGGGTTGATTTGATAGGTTTCAACACGAGTTTTAGAAGTTGGAAGATTTGAAAGTATATAAGTTCGATTCATGGTGCGATTTGGAGTTTAAATGTTGTTTGATGTGATATGAGACCTAGAACGAGTCCGTTTTAGGTTATAGAAATTGTTGGTATGTTTAGACTGGGTCCCGGGGGGCTCAAGTAAGTTTCGGATGGGCTACATGCCATTTCCTTCCATTTTTGGGATGTTGTTTTCTGTCATCAGGTTTCCTTCATCGCGTCTGCGTCACTTCCTCCGCGTTCCCGCAGTGTAATTTTGGAGTATGAATCAATTGTTCTTCGCGTTCGCATAATCCCTCCCGCGATCACGAAAGTCTGTCACTCCATTCTTCGCGTTCACATTCTTCTGCTCGCGTTCTGCGTTCGCATAGTCCCTCTCCGCGTTCGCGATGGACCAGTCACGTTCGCTAAGCACATCTTGGAAGCCCTCATTTTTCTTCTTCGCGAACGCGATCTTTCTTCCGCGTTCGTGATGCTTTAACATCTGGGCAGCAGAATATATCTTCCAAATCGAGGTTTTGGCCATTTTTATCTTATCTTGAATTGTAGAGCTCGGGTTTTGAGCGATTCTTTGGGGGATTTTCAAACAAATGGATTGGGTAAGTGTTCTTCATCTAGAATTTATTATATTCCATGAATTTATCTTTATTTTTATCATTTAATTAGTGTTTTTGAATGAGGAAAATGGGGATTTTTGAAGAAAACTTTCAAAATGAAAAATGATGTTTTGAGGGGCGAATTGATATCGGAATTTGATAATATTAGTATGGTTGAACTCGTACCGGAATGGGTGCTCGGATTTTTTGAAATTTGTCAGGTTCCAAGATGCGGACCCGGGGGTCGACTTTCTGGTTGATTTTTGGATTTTGATAAAGATTGAGGCTTTATTATCCGGAATAGTGTCTAATGAGTTTTATTTGTGCTTTGAAGTTACTTTGGATAGATTTGAGCCGTTCAGAGGTCATTTCACCCAAGAAGTTCATTTTTTAGTATTGATCTGTCTGGTTTAAGGTAAGTATCTTTCCTAACCTTGTGTGGAGCAACTACCCCTTAGGATTTGAGTCTTCTATGCTAATTGTAGTCTCTGTACTTGAGGTGACGAGCACGTACTCAGGCTTATTTGTGGAAAGTTAGCCTTTTATGGTTCTTAGGTTCTTCTATTCACTGAGTATGAAGTTGTTTTTTTATGATTAAGTATTCTGTTACACCCCATATTCTCGTACGTGAAAGTACGCCAAAAATAAATTGGTGAAAGCGCAGAAATGAGATGTTACATCCCGTATTTTTGTACATTAAAGTTTCGCCGTAAGTTAATCGACATAAGCTCGGGAATGAGATTAATTTGGGATTATAAGTATTATTCTATTTCAAACAAGGGATAAGTAAATTCGTGAAGGTGGGAGGGTAAGCAAATCGAAGAAAATGAGTTTCGTCGAAGTTTGACAATTTGGGATAAAATACGGTCCGAGCTACAATACTCGGTATTTATAGACTAGTGCCATACAAGGTACTACATGACCATGATAGTAAGGTGTATAATGTATGTTGAAAGTGAGTAGTATTTTAAGTAATTTGAGATAATTCTTAATTATGTGGGAAATTAGTTAATTATGGATTTTAGTAAGAGATTAACTAAGTGATTAAATTATTTGGATAAGCTCCAATGTGACAGAAAATTAAGTGTGAATTAAAGCCCAATATGGTGACTCTTAGACCATGTAGCATGGTGGCACAATTAAAGATATTTGTTTCCAAGTCATCAGCAAAGTGGGGCCCACAACATAAAACTTTAAGAGATATCTTACCTTATTCAAAGAGTGATGCTAAGACTTGTTAGAGATTTCCTTGCGGATGGAGTTCAAGACAACAATTTTAAGAAGGTTTCTTACCTTATTAAGGTTGGATGCTAGTAACAGATGAATCACTTTGCCTAAAAGCCATTTCTTGGTTCATCTTTTTGTGAGGAATTGAGCTTTTATATGAATAGATCTCTAAAAGTACACTATGTTGAGTGTACAAACACGGAAAGGAAAAACAATCGCGAATATGGATTGGTCGAGGTGAAATTCTAAGAGAGCACGGTACAATATTTCTCAAGATTATCATATAGATTTTTTCCTACTTCGATCCGTCGTTATGCATTTTTTCGTAATTGGCGTGTATTAGTGTAACGACCCGGCCGGTCGTTCCGTGAGATTAGCCTTGTTTCTCCCGTTTCTGCTTTATTGTATGTTACTTAGCCTATTTATGTTGTGTTGGGTCGGTTGGTTCGGGTTCGGAGTGGTCGTGGTGAGAATTGGAACACATAGTCTCTTAAATTAGCTTAGTAGTTGAAAAAGTCAAATGGGAGTTGACTTAATGGTAAACGACCTCGGAATGCAGATTTTATGGCTAGGATAGCTTCGTTACGTGATTTAGGACTTAGGAATGTGTTCATAATGAAGTTTTGATGTCCGATGTAGAATTAGGCTTGAATTAGCGGAAGATAGTTTTTGGTGATTTCCGGTTGGCAGTGGAAAATAGGCTATCGGAGTCGGAATGGAATTCTAGAAGTTGGAGCAGGTTCGTAATGTCATTTTGGATATGTGTGAAAAATTTCAAGTCAATCGGATGTGTTTTGGTTGGTTTCGGCATCATTGGCGAAATTTAGATGTTTTAAAGTTCATAGGTTCGAATTTGATGTAATTTTGGTGTGTTCGTGTTGTTTTTGGTGTTTTGAAGGCTCGAATAACTTTGAATGATTCTATGGGGTGTGTTGGTATGTTTTGTTGGGGCCCCGAGGGGATCGGGATTGATTTCGGATGGTTAGCAGAGGTTTGAACTCAGGAAAATTGCAGCAAATAGCTGCTGGTGTTAATCTACTGGTGTGGCCGCACCTGCGGATGGGGAGCCGCAGGTGCGAAGACGAAGGCGCGAGGACCTTGCGGAGGTGTGAAGATAGGCCAGGCGGGAAGAATACGCAAGTGCGAAGCCGCATGTGCGGAAAGGGTCTCGCAGGTGCGACGTTTGGACTATTAGTGGGATTTCGCAGGCACCTGGGACCGTAGGTGCGTGGAATTGTCCGCAGATGCGGATTAACTGGGAAGAACAGTATAAATAGGTGCCTCCACGAATATTTTGGCATTTCATCCATTTTTGCATGCAGATGGAGCTGGGTTGAGAGCAAATTGAAGGCGAAATTCGAAGGACTTCAGTGGAGGTAAGTTCTTAGATCGTAGAACTCATTTCTCTGTTATTTTTGTGCCGGATTAGGCTTGAAACTTGCAGAAATTAAAGTAGAAAAGTTGGGGAAAAAGGGAGGAAGTTTGGAAAAATTCTTTTGGCGATTTGAGTAGGCAATTGTGGTGTTCTCGGTATGTGTAGAATCGTGGGAGGACGAGTGATGTAAATTTTATCGAATTCCGAGATGTCGGGTCGGGGCTCGGGTTTGACCGAATTTTGTATAAATTGATACTTTTCGATTGGGTTTTGTTCCTTTAGCATATATTGATAATATTAATCTGGTTTTGGTTAGATTCGAAGCAATCAGGAGCCGATTTGAGGGGCAAGAGCATCGCGGATTAGTATTGTGGCCCGGTAGAGGTAAGTAATTGTTATAAATCTTGTCCTGAGGGTATGAAACCCCGGACGTCATATTTCTCACTGTTTTTAGAATGGCGCACATGTCGGATGACGAGTATGTGGCGCGCACTAATTTTTGTATTGGACTTGGTCCTATCCGCGACAACTATTGAGTTGCGTATTTTACTCTAAATCATATGTTGAATTGTGTTCTAAAAACTGCTATTTTTGGGCTATAAGCCGTGTTTGGGGCCTCGTGTCGACATGGTTAGACCCCCTTGGGGGCTTTTTACTGCTATTTTCTCACTGTTGATTTATGATTTACACTCTGTCATACTGTGCTTAACTATTTTCGAAACTCAGCCTGATTTACACTATTTTGAGATTTAAAAATGATGTTTTGTGTCGAGTACCCCGTCTTACTGCTACGCCCAAGGGTCTTTATAGAGGTTCTGACTGAGTGAGGCTGAGGGCCTGATTGTGAGGATATGATACGCCACGAGGTGGCTTGATGTTGGTGCTTGGGCTGAAGGAGCCCCTCCGGAGTCTGTACACACCCCAGTGAGCGCAGGTACCTATTGAGCGCGAGTGTTGAGTGTTGAGTGCCGAGTGCCGAGTGCCGATTGATGAGTGATTGGGAGGCATGAGTGGCAGTGAGGTAGCCCGAGGGGCTGATACTGTGTGGCTGTGAGGTGCTGACTGATGTTATGCCCAAGGGGCGATTTATGATTCATGTTTTTGCCCGAGGGGCTACTTATGATTTACTTCATTTTACACTAATTCCTTCGAGCTTTTTTTTATTTCTGAAATTGTTGGAAAACACACTTTTCAAAGGATTTTTCTGAAGTTGGTTTTAAGGCATGATGATTTGATATATCTATGTATATATTGTTGGAAAGGAAGGCTTTGCATATTGTGAATTGATGATATTGATTTTCATGTGTTTCTTGCCGCTTAGACTTGAATTATTTTCATTACTACCGAGTTGGCGTACTCACATTACTCCCTACACCCCTTTGTGAAGATACAAGTGTTGATACTGCACGCTGTCTATCTATTCCGTGCGGAGCCGGAGTTCGGGATATAGAGGTAGCTGTTCAGCGTCCGCAACATCTCTGTTTTCCCTTCTTTTGTTGTATCTAGTTATTCGTTCGGAGGTTTTGTAATATAATAGTAGACTTGTTGGTATATTTCTTAGATACTCATGACATGTTGACTCCGGATTTTGGGGATGGTTTAAACTATTTAGCGGTTTATTTTGCCTAATGAATTCAGTAATTCTATATACTTTATGAAATGTTTGAAAATGGTTGGGCTTTTTGGAAATAAACTATAATTATTTGATTATTGGCTAGCCTAGTTCCACGATAGGCACCATCACGGCCAGTTTAGGACTTGGGGTCGTGACAAGTTGGTATCAGAGCCTAGGTTATATAGGACTCAACGGTCATGAGCAGGTTTAGTAGAGTCTTGCGGATCGGTACGGAGACGTTTGTACTTATCTTCGAGAGGCTACAGAACCCTTAGGAACAATCTCATTTTCTTGAATTTTTTCGTGCCATTATATTGATTCTGGAAATCTAAACTTCTGTTGTTTTCTTTTCTCACAGATGGTGAAGACTCGCGCTACCGATCAGGATGATCAGCCACCAGCTAGACCAGCGAGAGGTCGAGGCCGTGGCAGAGGTGCTAGAGGATGCTGCATACTGCTGGGATTTTGAAGACCAATGGGGTCTGATTTGCTACATTTCAGTTTTTTGGTGCTGCTTTCACTTGGTGGGAGTCTTTTTAGAAGCGTAGGCCTGTTGGTTCAGCACCCCTCACCTGGCAGCAGTTCTCTACTATCTTCTTGGAGAAGTATGTACCTCAGTCTCACAAGGAGCAGCAACCGCAGGCATTTGGAACAACTGCATCAAGGGGAGTTATTAGTGATGCAGTATGAAATGCGGTTCTCGGTGTTGGCTCATCATGCTACCGAGTTGGTCCCTACTGATAGGGAGAGGGTTAGGAGGTTCGTGGATGGCCTCACTTATCAGCTCCACCTATTTATGACTCGGAAGAGAGTATCCGATGCTACATTCGAGCAGGTTGTTGATATTGCTCGAGACATTGAGTCGGTTTGCCGTCAGGAGCGGGAGGAGAGAGAGGCCAAGAGGCCTCATGGATCGGGTATTTCTAGTGGTGCTCTTTCCAGGGAGCAGTTTCAACATGGTAGAGGCCGTTCATTCAGGCCTCCTCAGTCAGTCCGCCCAGCTTATAGTGGTGCATCTTCCGGGCATGGTCCCCGTGGTTCTCAGCCGGGCCGTTCTTCATTCGGTGCCCTCCCAGCTTAGATTGCAGCTTGAGCACCACCAGTTCAGAGTTCTTCTATGCATGAGTTTTCTAGTGGCCATTCTGGTGCTAGGGGTTTCTATTAGTCCTCATCTCCAGCTCCAGGGAGTTTCTTCGAGTGCGGCGAGTTTGGGCACATGTGGAAGCAGTGTCCACGTCGTCCTGGTGGTTCTTCTCAGTAGAGGGGCTAACCCTCGACTTCAGCTCCAGTTACTTCACCACCCGCCCAGGCAGCTAGGGGTGGTAGTTAGTAAGCTAGAGGCCGCCCTAGAGGGGGAGGTCGAGCAGGTGGAGGTCAGGCCCGTATGTATGCATTTCCAGCCAGGCCAGATGCTATGGTCTCTGATGCAGTGACCACAAGTATTGTCTTAGTCTGTTGCCGAGATGCTTTGGCTTTATTTGACCCTGGTTCTACATATTCCTTTGTTTCTTCATATTTTGCCCATTTTCTAGATATGCCCTGTCAGTCTTTAATTACCTATGTTCATGTGTCGACTCCGGTGGGCGATACTATTATTGTGGACCGTGTGTGTCGGTCGTGTGTGATATCTATTGGGGGTCTGGAGACGCGAGTGTACCTACTATTACTCAGCATGGTCGATTTTGATGTGATATTGGGCATGGATTGATTATCTCCATGTCATGCTGTTCTTGATTGTCACGCTAAGACCGTGACCTTAGCTATGTTAGGATGTCCGAGGGTTGAGTGGAGAGGTTCTTCTGATTATGTGCCTAGCAGGGTGATTTCCTACTTGAAGGATCGGCATATGGTTGAGAAGGGGTGTTTATCGTATCTGACTTTTGTGAGGGATGTCAGTGGTGAGACTCCTGCTATTGATTCAGTTCCTGTGGTCCGTAACTTTCCGGACGTGTTTCCTGCAGACTTGTCGGGAATGCCACCTGACAGGGACATTGATTTTGGTATTGACCTGGTGCCAGGCACCCAGCCTATTTCTATTCCACCTTATCTTATGGCACCAACGGAGCTAAAGGAATTAAAGGAGCAGCTTCAGAAACTCCTAGATAAGGGGTTCATTCGGCCTAGTGTGTCACCTTGGGGTGCACCGTTGTTGTTCGTGAAGAAGAAGGATAGGTCCATACGTATGTGTATTTCCTCGTATAGATGACTTGTTTGATCAGTTGCAGGGTGCCAGGGTATTTTCTAAGATTGACTTGCGTTCCAGTTATCATCAGTTGAAGATTCGGGGGCCAGACATTCCGAAGACTGCTTTCAGGACTAGATATGGTCATTATGAGTTCCTGGATATGTCATTTAGGCTGACCAATGCCCCAACAGCCTTTATGCACTTGATGCACATTGTATTTCGGCCTTATCTGGATTCTTTTGTCATCGCGTTTATTAACAATATCTTGGTGTATTCCCGATCTCGGGAGGATCATGAGCAGCATTTGAGAGTTGTGCTTCAGACTTTGAGGGAGAAGAGATTGTATGAGAAGTTTTCGAAGTGTGAGTTCTGGATTTATCGAGTAGAGTTCTTGGGGAACGTGGTGTCCAGTGAGGGTATTCAGGTTGATCCGAATAAGATAGAGGCGGTGCAGAGCTGGCCTAGACCGTCATCAGCTACCAAGATTCACAGTTTCCTTGGTTTGGCAGGGTACTACCGCCGTTTCGTTGAGGTATTTTCATCTATTGTTGCACCTATGACCAAACTGACCCAGAAGGCTGCTCAATTCAGATGGACTGAGGAGTGTGAGGAGATCTTTCAGAAGCTCAAGTCAGCTTTGAATACAACTCCGGTATTGATTTTGCCTACGGGTTCAGGTTCTTATACAGTTTACTGTGATGCCCCAAGAGTTGGCCTGAGAGCGGTTTTGATACAGGATGGTAGGGTGATTGCCTACGTGTCCAGACAGTTGAAGGTACACGAGAAGAATTATCTAGTGCACGATCTTGATCTAGAAGCTATTGTTCACTCCTTGAAGATTTGGCGTCATTAATTGTATGGAGTGCATTGTGTGATTTTCACTGATCACCGTAGTTTGCAGCATCTGCTTAAGTAGAAGGATCTGAATTTGCGACAGATGAGGTGGTTGGAGCTTCTCAAGGACTATGACCTCACTATTTTATATCATCCGAGGAAGGCCAATGTAGTAGCCGATGCCCTGAGTCACAGAGGAGAGAGTTTGGGGAGTCTAGCCTAACTTCCAGTAGCAGAGCGGCCATTAGCAGTTGATTTTTAGGATTTAGCGGGTCAGTTGGTGAGATTGGATCTATCAGCGCCTCCGCTGGTATTGGCTTGTGTAGCCTCCAGGTCTTCTCTTTATGAAAGGGTCGGATTTGCGTGCCCAATGTAGCAGATCCACATTTTCTTGTTCTTCAGGAAAAGGTCCATCTTGGTGATGCCAGGGATGTGGTTATTGGTGATGACGGGGTCATGAGGATGCAGGGCCAGATTTGCGTGCCCAATGTAAATGGGCTTCGAGATTTGATTCTAGCTGAGGCCCATAGTTCGTGGTATTCCATCCATTCGGGCGCCGCGAAGATATATCAGGATCTGCGACAACATTATTGGTGGAGGCAGATGAAGAAAGATATTGTTGAGTTTGTGGCTCGGTGTCTCAACTGTTAGCAGGTCAAGTGTGAGCACCACAGACCAGGTGGGCTGCTTCAGAGATTTGATATTCCGGAGTTGAAGTGGGAGCAGATCAACATGGACTTCGTAGTTGGGCTCCCGAGGACTTCGAGGAGGTTTGATGCTATATGGGTTATTGTGGATCGGCTGACCAAGTTCGCGCACTTCATTTCTGTTGGTACTACTTATTCTTCGGAGCGGTTAGTTGAGATTTATGTCAGGGAGATTGTCCGGTTGCATGGGGTTCCAGTTTCTATCATTTCTAACAGAGGTACTCAGTTCACATCTCAGTTTTATTATATGCAAACTCCGCGAGTGGCAGAAACTGGTCCCATGAACCCCCAAAATCAATGACACAGGCACACAACATATCCTCCAAAATCTGAATCGTACTCTCTGACTGCCCGTCGGTCTGAGGATGAAACGTTGTGCTCAACTCGACCTGAGTCCCAGATTCATTGGGCCATGTGAGGTTCTTCAGAGGATTGAGAATGTGGCTTATAGACTTGCCTTGCCTCCCAGCTTATTGAGTATTCATCCGGTGTTCCATGTTTCGATGCTCCGAAAGTATTTTGGTGACCCGTCTCATGTTTTGGACTTCAGCACGGTTCGGCTCGAGGGTGATATGTCATATGAGGTAGAACCAGTGGCTATTTTGGGTCGTCAGGTCAGAAAGCTAAGGTCTAAGAATATTGCTTCAGTGAAGGTTCAGTGGAGAGGACAGCCGGTGGAGGATGCCACCTAGGAGACCGAGCGGGAGATGTAGAGCAGATATTCTCAATTATTCGAGACTCTAGGTATATTTCTAGACCCGTTCGAGGATGAAAGTTTGTTTAATAGGGGGAGGATGTAACGACCCGACCGTTTGTTGTGTTGGGTGTAAGAGGAGGAGGATGTAACTACCCGACCGGTTGTTGTGTCGGGTGTAAGAGGGGGAGGATGTAACATTTGTTTTAGCCCCATTTCCCCTATTTTTTTCTTTACCGTATGTTGCTTAGTCTATTTATGTTGTGTTGTTTCGGTTGGTTAGGGTTCGGAGTGGTCGTGGTGAGAATTAGGACACCTAGTCTCTTAAATTAGCTTCATAGTTGAAAAAATCAACTAGGAGTTGACTTATTGGTAAACGACCTCAGAATGCGAATTTTATGGCTCGAATAGATTCGTTAGGTGATTTGGGACTTATGAGTGTGTTCAGAATGAAGTTTTGATGTCCGATGTAGAATTAGGTTTGAAATGGCGAAAGATAGTTTTTGGTGATTTCTGATCGACAGTGGAAAATAGGCTATCGGGGTCGGAATGGAATTCCAGAAATTGGAGCAGGTTTGTAATGTCATTTTAGATATGTGTGCAAAATTTCAGGTCAATCAGATGTGTTTTGTTTGGTTTCGGCATCATTGGCGAAATTTAGAAGTTTTAAAGTTCATAGGTTTGAATTTGATGTAATTTTGGTGTTTTCGTGTTGTCTTTGGTGTTTCGAACGCTTGACTAAGTTTGAATGATGCTATGGGGTGTGTTGGGATGTTTAGTTGGCGCCCCAAGGGGCTCAGGATTGATTTCGGATGGTTAGCAGAGGTTTGAACTTAGAAAAATTGCAGCAAATAGCTGCTGGTGTTAATCTACGGGTGTGGCCGCACCTGCGAATTGGGAGCCACAGGTGCGAAGGATCTTGCACAGGTGTGAAGATAGGCCAGGCGGGAGGAATCCGCAGGTGCAAATCATGGGACGCACTTGCGAAGCCGCAGGTGCGATGTTGGGACTGTTAGTGGGATTTCACAGGTGCGCACCTGAGACCGCAGATGCGGGTCCGCAAGTACGTGGAATTGTCCACAGGTGCGGATTAATTGGGCAGAACAGTATAAATAGGTGCCTCCACGAATAATTTGGCATTTCATCCATTTTTGCATGCAGATTGAGCTGGGTTGAGAGCAAATTGAAGGGGAAATTCGAAGGATTTCAGTGGAGGTAAGTTCCCGGATCATAAAACTCGTTTCTATGTTAGTTTTGTGCCGGATTAGGCTTGAAACTTGAGAAAATTAAAGTATAAAAGTTGGGAAAAATGGGAGGAAGTTTGGAAAAATTCGTTTGGCGATTTGAGTCGGCAATTGTGGTGTTCTTGGTATGTGTAGAATCGTGGGATGACGAGGGTTCTAGTGATGTAAATTTTATCGAAGTTTGAGACCTGGGCGCGAGGCTCGGGTTTTGCCGAATTTCGAGAATTTTGTATAAATTGATAGTTTTCGATTGGGTTTTGTTCCTTTAACGTATATTGATAATGTTAATCTAGTTTTGGTTAGACTCGGAGCAATCGGGAGCCGATTTGAGTGGCAAGAGCATCGCAGATTAGCATTGTGGCATGGTAGAGGTATGTAATGGTTATAAATCTTGTCCTGAGGGTATGAAACCCCGGATTTCATATTTCTCACTGTTTGTAGAATGGCGCACATGTCGGATGACGAGTATGCGGCGCGCACTAATTTTTGGATTGGACTTGGTCCAATCCGTGGCAACTATTGAGTTGCGTATTTTAATCGAAATCACATGTTGAATTGTGTTCTAAAAACGATTGCTATACACTATAAGTCATGTTTGGGGCCTCGTGCCGACTTGTTTAGACCCCCTTGGAGGCTTTTTACTGCTATTTCCTCACTGTTGATTTATGATTTACACTCGGTCATATTGTGCTTAACTATTTTCGAAACTCAGCCTGATTTACACTATTTTGAGATTTAAAAATGATGCTTTGGCTCGAGTACCCCGTTTTACTGATACGCCCGAAGGTCTTTTGCGAGGTTCTGATTAAGTGAGGCCGAGGGCATGATTGTGAGGATACGATACGCCACGAGGTGGTTTGATATTAGCGCTTGGGCTGAAGGAGCCCCTCAAGAGTCTGTACACACTCCTAGTGAGCGCATGTATCTAATGAGTGCAAGTGTTGTGTGCCGAGTGCCGAGTGATGAGTGATTGGGAGGCATGAGTGGCAGTGAGGTTGCCCGAGGGGCTGATACTGAGTGGTTGTGAGGTGCTGAGTGATGTTCTGCCCAAGGGGCGATTTATGATTCATGTTCTTTCCCGAGGGGCTACTTATGATTTACTTCATTTTACACTAATTCCTTAGTCAGAGGAACTCGATTTTTGTGTGATGCGTACGATGAGTAAATGTAAGGTCTTCAACAGATCATGTGTGTACTAAGACGTATAAGCCTCTTGATATTGAGCCTTAAGGCAAGAATATCTATCCACCCCTATGGTGAAAGGCAATGAGAGATTCAGAATATAGATACAAATTTCAACAAGTAAAAGAAGCAAGATGAAGAATGGTACGAGGTACCCAGTTAGTGAAGATTATCATTATTTACCATTCAGGAAGAGAGATATAAGCATTATGAGTTACCTTCAACAGTAACAGAGGTATGTACAATTGGCCACACTGATCTAAGTTATGCCCTATGGGAGCTAACAAATATGGTTTAAGAGAAGGACGGAATATCAGGATCCCGCTGGGGTTAGAGTAACCCAAAATGGTGGATGGATTGTTTGAGTTAGTTGACATTTCTGAAGGATATTGCAAATATTCTAATAGATCTCCTTGTGAGACACCCAGATGGTGCACTATAAAATAGTACAACTAGATATGAGTACTACAAAGATAGGTACTGGAATCCTGGAAGGGACAAATATTACCTTAGTATTGCTCCCGTCCCTAGTAGAGAAAGAATATTAGGCAAACCGAAGAGCTAGTGGATGGAGAAAGGGGAGCGAAAAGCATCCTGTTCGAGTTTTCAAAATAAAGTGATAGACATAAATGTAGCGGGAAATAAGAAGAGAGTTAATGAATCATTATGAGTAAGATGTTATACATGGATGACAATGGTAGAAAAAAAATGAAATGACACTATTACATAGTCTATAGTCAAGGGAAGGAAAATATAAGAGAAGTCATGCCTGGAGACAACAAAAGAGTATATGCCATAAATTCATATCCTCATTTCGAGAAATAAGTCTATGACTCCAACGCGACTACCAGAAGGAAAAGTTAGACCCCAGAATAATGGAGATTAGTATGTGCTGGTGAACAAGATAAACTAAACATAAATTAGGGACTGAGTGAGGTGATAACGGTTGATATCATGAGAATTTCGAATTTCATTCTGGCGATAATAGAATGGACAACAAAAGAAGAATCATGAGAAATTCAGAGAATGGTCTTTCAGGAAGATGCTTCCTTAAAGAAAGCAATGTGAGAAAAGTTAAGCTTAAGGGGCTGTATCTGCCAGTTATACTAAGTGTCATCCTCGCTAGTGAGGAAATTTGTTATCCTCGGTACAGAAGGATTACCGCAAGGCGAGTAAGGGTCATCGAGGATGTGAAAAGACGACAAAGATGAAGAGGAAAAACATCTATACGTAAATCATCGTAGCACTAAATCTTAGTACTCCCCTAAAGGGGTAATATGACATTAAGTCAGAAGTAAGTGGTTCTAGTAACTATGGAATGGTAAAGGAAGAATGCGATAAAAAAATGAGCACCTATCCAAAACCTATATATATGCTACGAATCTAGAACATTATGCAAATACAAATCCGGGGAGAGGTAGTAAGTGTTTCCCCAGGATGTTAGTGATAAATAAGTGTGAATGAACACTTGAGACATAAGGAGCTAGTGCAAAAGGTAAGTTAAGACAAAGAAAATAACCCAAGAGGGATTACGTGGAATATATATATGAGAATGGGCTAACGAGTAGTTAGTAGTTGATTCAGGAAGAGACTAGCTATGGCTAGACAAGAGGATACAGACAAATCAAGAGATCGTGCAAGATAAACATAGTAAAACCCAATATGGTGAATTCAACCTCGCAGTTATGACATCGTGATCCTTGAGAAATATTCAGAAATGAGTTGGGAGGTTAAAAAGGTGCAATATAACTGTTACAGAAATAAAAGAGAGTGCCACTGGGAAACAGTCAAAATTTAAGTTCAGAAGCAACCCTACGAGCACAAGGGCATGGAGGTAAGTAAGTAAGGATAATTACAAGTAAGAAAGAACATCAAAAATTCCATCGGGTTAACAAGGTAATAAGGTTTAAGCTTTGCAAGAATCAAGGGGTCCTCCCTAAGTACTATAATGAAAGACTAGCTCAGGAAATAAGGAATAAAGCTTCAACCTAAGCAGAGTAACTTAAAGAAGAAATGGTCATGTAAAAACAGTCTCACTACAACTTTGTATGCACTCCATGAGAAAGTGGCACCTGCTGTGGATAATAAACGGGAAGTAAAGTCAAAAGTAATATTCGAGATCATATGAGTTGCACAAAAATTCCGGCATGCATGGAAACTAAGATAAGATAAGTATGCACGCAACAAGGGGGCATGAAGACTAGGAAAAGTAATTGCTTACATTTGAAGAAAGCTGAGAAGGAACGAAAAGAATTATTCGATCGATGGTCCAGAGTTAGTTACGTTAGGAACTCACTTAAGAGTTCGGAGTATTATCATATGTTGACATTCATACAGTTGTAGAAGATTCTGGTATAAGTCAAAATAAAGAATTGAGCGCAGGTCATAGACAAAGGATTAAATTGTTAGAAGATTGTATCATAGATATTCCATAGCGTCCATGAGGGACTAAAAGAAGATAGCTTAAGCCTACATAAAGGTTGATTAGAAGGAAGAGAAAACTAAAGAGTTACATCATTAAGTAAATCAGGAGTCTGATTATTGGACCCAGGAAATTATGGAAATAGTGATTGAAACATAACATAATCACTCTTAATAACAGAGATACAAGAGAGATAGTACCACAACCATATTCTATAATGTCTCTATGATAAAGCCAGTTAGAAGAGTACCAGCCTGATAAGAAGTCAGTATGAAGATCCCACCGGATTGTGTATGCACCAGAGGTGCATGTATTATAATAGAGCTTTGAGTTGTGGACGTGAATTATACCTATGTGGAAGGGAGGTCATGAAAGAGATAAAATATGGGATGCAAAATTTTAAGCTAAGGATGGTAAAGGTGAACAACGTACGAGATACTCAAATACAGAAGGTTGTGAATAGTCTATAGTTCAGATAGAAGGCCAGAAGCACTAAGACTCAGTATCCAGGAATGATAGTGGCGTCGTAAGTGGCATATCTCCGAACCTATGGTTTCTAAATACTGAGATGTCTAGCTAAGAGAGTAGAGAGGAGTTAGAGATGATGTGATGTCTCCTTTGATGTTCCAGAATAACACAAGGAGATATATGGCGCAAGCAAGATGAAGGAAGGTTGCGAATAGTATAAATAGATATGTGTAGGTCTCAAGCTATTGTATTGTAAAGCGACAAGGTTCTAGAAGATAGGAGTAAGGATAACAAAGGGTGAGTGAGAAGGTGACGAGAATGGATAAGTCCTCAGGATTAAGCCCATGAAAGCAAGAGAGCTAATGGTTTCTTTAAGTTATAGAAAGATCAGTATAGCCTAAATAAACTCAAAGCAGTCTAAGACTAGTAGCATTTGGAAGAGAAAGAATGCTGCCCTGGTAGTAAAATAAGGGCGTAATTGTGATAGATAAAGGATGACGTGTGGGCCTTCGATTGAGTAATGAGTTAATGAATTGTACAGGATTAAAATACCCATGTAAGGCGAATCGCATTGGAATGACTATGATATGAAATAGGGTTATGGAAGTACAATATCGCCCCCAGGTGGATCAAGAAAATCACTTCAAATATTCCACGATGCAACATAAGCCCTAATGGAAATATATTATGTAAGAAGGTTTAAGTTATCAATGGAAGATTGTAGATAAACATTAAGGTGAATCAACAATGGATAGGTAAAATTTATAAAGTATGATATGAGATTAGGTTGTCATTCTTAAGATGAACAGTAATGAGGAAACATTAAAGGACTTAGATTTACACATATAGGATAAACAACGAGAGTAACCTGAAGTTTGGTAGCAGACATCAGTAATGATAAATCGAAGTAAGAGTGATGGTATACTAACCTACTTAGATGTAGTAAATCCATAAGGAGAGATAACCAAAGATATGAAACAAGATATAGCAATATTCGTAAGTTCAAAAAGTACCGAGCGAAGAACTTCAAGTATACCTATAGACAACCAGAGGGACAGCTTGTCATAACTCTATATATGTTTACAACGTGAAGCCTGGATATTGGCTAAAAGCTGGAGGAAAAGGAGAGAAGAGTCGCATAAGCACACATACAAGGAAAAAGTCGTACAGGATGCATGACAAAAAGGTAGAAACCGTTACGAGATCGGAAGGATTCCGACCACAAGATGTGGTGTGAGAAATAGGCCTAAAGGGGGGAATGCCCTGGCCTTTGGAATTATTTACAAAAATGTTGCCTAGATGGCAAGGAGGGTACTAGAGTGTTCAGAAGACATAGGTTATGAAAATGAGAAGTGCATCAGTCAATATTCGAGGACGAATGTTCCAAAAGGGGGAGTGATGTTACACCCCATATTTTCATACGTGAAAGTACGCCATAAATAAATTCATGAAAGCTCGGAAATGAGATGTTACATCCCGCATTTTTGTACGTTAAAATTTTGTCATAAGTTAATCGACGTAAGCTCGGATATGAGATTATTTTGGGATTATAAGTATTATGATATTTCAAACAAAGGATAAGTAAATTTTTAAAGGTGAGAGAGTAAGAAAATCGAATAAATGAGTTTCATCGAAGTTTGACAATTTGGGATAAAATATGGCCCGAGCTACAATACCCGGTATTTATGGACTAGTGCCATACAAGGTACGACATGAGCATGATAGTAAGGTGTATAAGGTATGGTGAAAGTGAGTAGTATTTTAAGTAAGTTGAAATAATTCTTAATTATGTGAGAAATTAGTTAATTATGGATTTTAGTAAGAGATTCACTAAGTGATGAAATTATTTGGATAAGTTCCAACGTGGAAGCAAATTAAGTGTGAATTAAAGCCCAATATGGTGACTCTTACACCATGTAGCAGGGTGGCATAATTAAAGAGATTTGTTGACAACTCATCATCAAAGTGGGCCCCACAACATATAACTTTAAGAGAGCTCTTACCATATTCAAAGAGTGATGCTAAGACTTGTTAGAGATCTCCTTACGGATGGAGTTCAAGCCAACAATTTTAAGAAGGTTTCTTACCTTATTAAGGTAGGATGCTAGTAATGGATGAATCACTTTGCCTAAAAGCCATTTCTTGGCTCATCTTCGTGTGAGGAATTAAGCTTCTATGTGAATAGATCTCTAAAAGTACACTATGTTGAGTGTACAAACCCAGAAAGGAAAAAGAAGCGTGAATCTGGATTGGTCGAGATGAAATTCTAAGAGAGCACAGTACAATCTTTCTCAAGAATATCATACAAATTTTTCCCTACTTCGATCTGTCGTTACGTGTTTTGTCGCAATTGGCGTGTATTAGAGGCATTGCCAAGAGAATCGGCTCAGGTATGTTAAGGCTAAGCCCTTCCTTCATTTTGGCATGATCTCATAATTACATGTGTTTGACAATGAGGCATAAAGAGAAGTTCATACTCCCAAATTTATGTACACTATCCTAGTCTCATAAGTTACAGTATTCTCCCGTATCGTGACTTTATATTCAATTGAGTATTGTCTTCTTCCAGTCAAGATAGTAGAGGGTATATATATATATATACATATACGATATTACAGTATTTTCACCAACATCGAGCTATAATCGGTGGGTAGGCCCCTATTGGGAAACCTCAGATCAGAGGGTAAGTTATATACCGAGCCTACTGTGGCCGAGCGCCTATGAGCGAGCCCAGAATGACCGACATATAGAGCCTAGTATGGTTGAGAGACTATGAGCGAGCCTACTACGGTAGATCAGTTATATGTATACCGATCCTTATAAGGCCGGACATCTGTTTTTCTTACAATATTGAGAGAATTGAGTTAGTATCAGCAGGTAAGCATATCTTCAAATTATCGTTGACTCCTAGTTATTTTCAGTTATTATATTATCAGTTCAGTTTCAGCTTTCAGTTATTTTGTTGTCTTACATACTCGGTACATTATTCGTACTGACGTCCTTTTATTGGGGACGTTGCATTCATGCCTGCAGGTATATACAATCAGTTTGACGAGCCCTCATAGTAGACGAGGTTAGCATTCAACGAAGGATTGGTAAGACTCCACCTCATTCGGAGTGCAGCCGAGTCTATGAGTCATTGTGTTAGAATTTTGCTACAGACTTATGGATTGGCCAGTATCCTATCATATTTGATGTCAAATACTCTTAGAGGCTTTGTAGACAGAGGTTCATTTTGTACAGTATGTCAGAGGCCTTGACGACCCATATCTATTCATGTTTTAAGAAAGATGGTTCATTGATACAGTGCTTTTCCACTTATAGTTATACATTAAGAGTTGTGGCCATGTTGGCCCAATTACCAACGACAGTACGATATGAAAGATATGTTATATTGGTACTCGGTCGAGTAAGGCACCGGGTTCCCATTGCGTCCCATCAGTTTGGGTCGTGACATTTATTTAATTAATAGTTTCACTTTACCTGCTAACGGGGATTAATTGGTTCATGATACACTCTTATTGCTTATATGACTCTTATATGACTTAACTGAAGACTGATACCTCTTGTATTGCCATGTTATCTTTCCTAACTTCTTATCTTTATTTAAAATTATAATTATCTCTTCTGTAATTTTTCATCCTTAATTGAGGCTATGATTATCTTTCTGATGCTTATCCTTAATTGACTTTTGTTGTGTCTCTTTCGTAATTGCCCAACCTTAAAAGAAGTTTAGATATCCTATATCTTAGTTGACTTGTCCTTATATTGAATTACTCAACTTGTGTTAGCTCCCTTGTTGTTGAATTGTACATTGTGGACCGTTGTTACATATTACTTCCTTGTTGAGTTGTACTTATTATGACTAGCATTCTCTATTGTTGTTACTCCTTGTGAACTAGTTCTTCCGTTTCTTTGAGTTTTGGAATTTCTAAGTTGATTTATTTGTCATACCCGTGTATTATTGTCATTGTTGCTGTTGTACTTATTGTTGTGGTGCACGAGGTTTCAGCCATGCGGTTGTTATTGTGATGTACGGGGTTTCTGCTATGCGGTAGTTATTATGATGCACGAGGTTTCTGCCATGTTGTTGTTGTTATGGGGTTGCACAAGGTTTCTACCGTACTTTTGTTACTACTGATATTTGCACATGTGGCGTGACAAGACGGGTTATATATATATGGATAGATTATCTGGCGAGACAAGGTGGAAACATTATTATGCACGTGTGGCGAGACAAGGCGGGCATTCACTTTATTATTGCACACGTTGCGAGATAAGGTGCTATGTCAAGGATTGATTTGTGATGACTTGTGATGGCTTGGGGGCATTCTTGTGATTGATATTGTGTAGTGGTGAACTTACCTACGTGATTTCTATTTTGTGGAAAAATATTGGAAAAACATTTTACGTGTTGTCCATCTTCTCCATATTTACTAGCTGGCATGAACTATGTCAGAACACTTGCACAAGCATAAACGTACTAATAACTCCTATCCGTTAAGAGGATTGATCTTGATATTGTTGAGTATGGGTGCACTCCCCTATTAACTTGCTTTCTATGTGAGAATGGATCTATTGGCAAGTGAGTCATCAGTGCGGTTATAAATTGTAATGAGAGCACATGATGCCAAGTGTTAGGGTACGATTCAGGAATTGGGACCTGTGAATAGTGAATATTCTGAGGTTCGGTACCTCGTAGAGGTTATTAGCTAAAACCTGGTGTGAAAGCGGTCATTTTTGTTGAGTGGTTACTTGTCTTCTCTTTATCTGTGATTACTAGATTTATACTATGTTTACATTCATTCTACTATGTTATTATTATGGTGTTTCGTTGTTAGTTGTTGCTTTTCTTTCTTACTGTATTTATTGTATTATTTGTCATTATGCGTAGTCTTTAAATAGATATCATACGCTGTTGTTTCTACACTTACATTATGTAGTCTAGTAGGTATCTTGACTGTTCCTCGTCACTACTCCACTGAGGTTAGTCTTAATACTTGCTGGGTACCGTTGTGGTGTACTCATACTACACTTGGCACATTTTTGTGTAGATCTAGGTATTTCCAAGTCAGTTGATCATTAGTTAGTTGTTCAGATCTTGTGGTGGAGACTCAAGGTAAGCCTGCTGTTGTGTTCGCAGGCTTTAGAGACACCTTCTAATTTTGTATTTACACGGTTTACTCTTATTTCGAAACAGTTGTATTTAAAAGTTTTCCAGCAAACTTTGTATAGCTTATGACTTGTTCTATTGGTTTTGGGATTGTAAATTTTATAGAGATTCCTATTTCAAAATTGTTAGATGTTAGTTAAATATTGTTGTTTATTTCAGTTAATGTTAGACTTACTTAGTCCCTAAGATTAGGTTCCATCACGACACCCAAGGGAGGGGAATTTGGGTCGTGACAAGATGGTATTAGAGCTCTAGGTTCATAGGTGCTACAAGTCATTAGAGAGTTTAGTAGAGTATTGCGGATCTCTATGGAGACGTCTATACTTATCTTCGAGAGGCTACGAAACTATTAAGACAGTTTCACTTCCTTCAATCCTATCTTGCGAGTTTATTGATCACGAAGTTTGAGCTTTTATCATTCCATTCTTTCATATATGGTGAGGACACGAGCTGAAGTTACTGATGATGCTTCCCCCAGAGCAGGTATCGTTAGGGGCACATGCAGAAGCTGAAGAGGAGCACGTGCCGCAACTAGAGCATCTACCTCAAAAGCAGTTGAGGAGCTGCTAGTAGCTCGGTTTGGGGGACAGGTACCGGAGGTGCCTGCTATTACCCCGGCCATCAGGAGACCTTAGCACAGTTCCTGAGCATGTTTGGTACATTGGCTCAGGCGAGGTTGATTCCGGTTGCACCAGCTACTTCACTGATCGGGGGAGGAACCCATACTCCCATCGCCCACACACTAGAGCAACGAGTTCATGTTGGTCAAGTTCTAGGTGTCATGGCGACACAACCTATGGTTCCAGTTCAGCCCGTGGTTAGGGCATCAGCATCTGAAGAAGAATAACTTAGACTTGAGAGGTACAAAAAGTACCACCCTCCTACCTTCAGTGAATTGGTGATAGATTATGCCCATGGTTTTCTGGAGGAGTGTCACTACATTTTTTGTGCTATGGTATTGTGGAGACGAGCGGTATTGCTTTTACTACGTTCTAGTTTAGGGGAGCGACTTACTAGTGGTGGCGGGCATACGAGTTGGATAGCCGGCCGAGGCAGCTTCACTTACATGGGTTCAGTTTTCGAAGATGTTCCTGAGAGAGTTTGTCCCCCAGTCCATTCGAGATGCATGGCGCGTGGAGTTTGAGCAACTCTGCCAGGGCACTATGTCAGTATCAGAGTATGCCATTAGATTTAGTGATTTGGCCAGACATACACCTGCTTTGGTCACTATAGTTAGAGAGTGTGTCTGTAGATTCATTTAGGGGATCAGGTATGATAATTCGGTTTAGCATGGCTCGGGAGTTGGAGTCGGATGTTCCATTTCAGCAGGTGGTGCGAATTTCTCGCCGAGTGAAGGGCATGTGGGACCAGGAGAGATAGAGGAGAGGTGGGGCTAGGAGAGAGAGGATAGACGAGGTCAGGAGAGAAAGGACAGGGAGGCAAGGAGGCCTCGTATACCGAAGAGATCCACTGGTCCTTATTTTGGAGGCATGGTACGACATGGTAGAGGTTTTGTGGGTCATCCAGTTCAGTTTGCACTGCAGGCTTCGCACAATGTATCAGGTACTCATGGGTCTCAGAGTACCCGTACTACATAGTTTCCATAGCCACGGCAACAGAGAGGTTACTTCTATTGTGGAGATACCATCCACATGGTGAGATATTGTCCCAAACTCCGGACATATGTGTCACGATGGGGTATTCAGACAAGTAGAAGGCGCATAGGAGGGGGAGGCCCGACCCTATGATGTGTCTCATATAGTAGGCTGGAGGCCGCTGTGCCAGATGATGTCATACATGTATGCTTTTGATTTGTTACAAAGAGGCACCATTCATATTTTTTTTCAATTATGCTTATCGGAGCGAGTTACCTTATTTGTTTCTTCACTTATAGGTGAGTTCATGACTTAGTATTCTGTGTATGTGTTTGCCCCTGTTGGGAGATTCTATGTGTGGTATCCCACACCTATCATTTGTTTTTCTTTATTATTGATAGTTACGAGGCTATACGTGAATTCCTATTGTCCATTATGGTAGGTTTTGTTGTGATTCCTGAGTAATTTCGTTATGAGTTGTGATTTAGATGCTCTACCTGGGTGAGAATTCAATAAGCGTTGTGATTTTATTGGCAGAATTGAGTTAGTGAAAGGTTTCAATTGGTATGATGTGTATTCAACTTGTGATTCAGAGTGAAGAGTGAGACCCTCGTGATTTCATGTGATTTGATATGTTTGAGCCGGGTTGCGTGCCGCGGTGGAAGTTATATTAGGATGAGATCCTTGTGAAATGTTCATGTACTTTGATTTTTCCTTGTAAATTGATTCTTAGTATGGTATTGATAGAGAGTTGTGTCTGTCGAGCTTGTTTGATATTTCTCTTATGTGTTTCTGCTTACATATTCAGTAATTTTTGCTCTGTGTTTCCTGAGCTTTAGCTCGCGGGGTGTGTGCCCGGCGACATTACTTGTGACTTGTTGTTTCGGTGTATACTTATGAGTTCTTTGTGTTCCTTGCATCATTGTCAGTGTTGTGGAAGTTTGAAATAGGGCTCTAACGAATATGAGGCTAATTATCAGTGCTAGATTTGATTACGGGCAGCTATTGTGATCAGGAATATTATTATGGGCCTATGTGTGATGTGTCACATTGTGTGGTCGTACCTTGTGGGTGTAGGCCTGAGTTGTTGCAACAGGTTGAGACTGATACCAGGTATGGATTTAGAATCGGGTCTTTTGGAGATGAACGAAAGGTGAGAATTTGACTCTAAGGCTTATTGGTGTTGGTAAAAGGGATAAATTACAATTGAGATGGTTTCGTCAGGCTTACGTGGGTTGGGGTGACGTGGGGTCACCCGCGGGTGTATGTTGGATGTGTGCATTCACTGATTTGATGACTTCGAGGTGATTCTTGGAACGTTCGAGGATGATCATTTGTTTAAGAGGGGAGGATGTAACGACCCGGTCAGTTGTTTTGAGAATTTAAGCCCCATTCGGCAGCATAAGACCTTGAGAAACTTCATATTATGTGTATTTAATGGCATACGTGGCCGAATTCAGTTACTGGATGATTCGAAGTCAATACGGAAGAAGGATCCAAGTTTTGGAAGCTTAAGCTGCAACAGTTGACCGGATTTTGACTTTTGTGTAAATGGCTCCGGAATGGGTTTTGGATGATTTCAATAGCTTCATATGGTGATTTTGGACTTAGGCATGCGCCCGTATTTGTATTTGGAGGTCCGTAGGGTAATTTGGAGCATTTCGCTGAAAGTTGGAAAAGTTGATATGGTTGAGAGATTTGACCAAGAGTTTACCTTGGTGATTCGGGTTTGGAATGTGATTCTGAGAGTTGGAACAACTCTGTTATGTCATTTGGGACTTGCCTGCAAAGATTGACGTCATTCCGGGTTGATTTGATAGGTTTCGACGTGAGTTTTAGAAGTTGAAAGATTTGAGAGTATATAAGTTTGATTCATGATGTGATTCGTAGTTTCGACATTGTTTGATGTGATTTGAGACCTCAAGCGAGTTTGTGTTACGTTATGGAACTTGTTGATATGTTTAGACTGGGTTTCGGGGGCCTCGGGTGAGTTTCAGATGGGCTATGAGCCATTTCCTTCCATTTTTGACTGTTGTTTTCTATCATCTAGTTCCTTCATCGCGTTTGCGTCACTTTCTCCGCATTAACGTAGTGTAATTTTGGAGCATGAATCAATTGTTCTTCGCGCTCACATAATCCCTTCCACGATCGCGAAATTCTGTCACTCCATTCTTCGCGTTCGCGTACTACTTCACGGGTTTGCTAAGAGCAGTCGTTGGGCCATCAATTTTCCTCTCGGCGTTCGCGAAGCACATATTGACAGCCCTTATTTTTCTTCTTCGCGAATAACGATCTTTCTTCAGCGTTCGTGATGCTTTAACACCTGGTCAGCAGAATATATCTTCCAAATCGAGGTATTGGCCATTTTTATCATTTCTTGAATTGTAGAGCTCGGTTTTTGAGCGATTCTTCGTGGGATTTTCAAACAAATCATTTGGGTAAGTTTTCTTCACCTAGAATTTATTATATTCCATGATTTTATCTTTATTTTTATCATTTAATTAGTGTTTTTGAGTGAGGCAAATGGGGATTTTTGATGAAATCTTACAAAATGAAAAATAATTATTTGAGGGGAGAATTGGTATCAGATAATTTTAGTATGGTTTAACTCATATAGGAATGGATGTTCGAATTTGTGAAATTTCTCGGGTTTCGAGGTGCGGGCCCGGGTGTCGACTTTTGGTTGATTTTTGAATTTTGATAAATATTTAGGCTTTATGATCCGTAATAGTTCGTTATGAGATTTATTTGTGCTTTGAAGTTATTTTGGTCAAATTTGAGTCGTCTGGAGGTCATTTTGCCCGAGAAGTTCAATTTTGATTATCGGTCTGTCTGGTTTGAGGTAAGTATCTTGCCTAACCTTGTGTTGGGGAACTACCCTAAGGATTCGAGTCTTCTATGCTAATTGTAATCCTTGTACGCGAGGTAACAAGTACGTGCTCAGGCTTATTTGTGGAAAGTTGGCCTTTTAGGGTTCTTAGGTTCTTGTATTCACTGAGTATGAAGTTTTTTTTTATGGTTAAGTTTTCTTAACTAATAGTTTCACTTTACCTGCTAATTGGGATGAATTGTTTCATGATCCACTCTTATTGCCTATTTGACTCTTATATGACGTAACTGAAGATTGTTACCCTTTCTATTTCCATGTTATCTTTTCCCGAACTGCTTATCTTTATTTGGAATTATAATTATCTCTTCTATAATTGTTCAGCCTTAATTGAGGCAATGATTATTGTTCCGCTGCTTATCCTTAATTGGCTTTGTTGTGTCTCTTTCGGAATTTACCAATTTTAAAAGAAGTTTAGATATCCTATATCTTAGTTGAGTTGTCCTTATTTGGAATTATTCGACTTGTGTTAGCTCCATTTTTGTTGAACTGTACATTGTGGACCGTTGTTACGTATTATTTTCTTCCTTTTTGAGTTGTACTTATTATGAATAGCATTCTCCATTGTGGCTACTCCTTGTGAACTAGTTCTTCTGTTTCTTTGAGCTCTGAAAATTCTTAGTTGATTTATTTGTCATACCCTTGTGTTATTGTCATTGTTGTTGTTGTACTTGTTGTTGTGATGCACGATGTTTTTTCCGTGCGGTTGTTATTGTGATGCCCGAGGTTTTTGTCGTGCGATTGTTATTGTGATGCACGAGGTTTCGGCTGTGCAGTTGTTTTTATGGGGTTGCACGAGGTTTCTGTCGTGCGGTTGTTGTTATGGGATTGCACGAGGTTCCTGCCGTGCTATTGTTACTATTAATGTTTGCACATGCGGCATGACAAGGTGGGCTATATATATGTGGGTTGCGCATGTGGCGAGACAAGGTGGGATCATTATTATGCATGTGTGGCGAGAAAGGCGGGCATGCACTTTATTATTTCACACGTGGCGAGACAAGGTGGGCTATGTCAAGGATTGATTTGTGATGACTTGTGATGGCCTGGGGGAATTCTTCTTGTTGATATTGTGTAGTGGTGCACTTACCTGTGTGAGTTCTATTTTGTGGAAAAACATTTTACGTGTTGTCCATCTTCTCTATATTTACTAGCTGGCATGAACTATGTTACAACACTTGCAAAATCATATACGTAGTAATCACTCCTATCGGTTAAGAGGATTGATCTTTATTCTGTTGAGTATAGATGCACGCCCCTGTTTACTTGGCTTCTATGTGAGAATGGCCCTATTGGCACATGAGTCGTCAGTGCGGTTATAAATTGTAATGAGATCACAGGATGCCAAGTGTTAGGGTTAAGGAATTGGGACCCATGAGTTGTGAATATTCTGAGGTTCGGTACCTCGTAGAGGTCATTGGCTAAAACCTAGTATGATTACCAGATTTAGATTGTATTTCTGTTCATTCTACTGTGTCATTATTATGGTGTTCTGCTGTTAGTTGTTTCTTTCCTTTCTTACTGTATTTACCGTATTATTTGGCATTATGCTTAGTTAGATATCGTACTATGTTGTTTTTACACTTATACTTGTATAGGTTATTTATTCCAGTGGGTGTCTTGGTTGTTCCTCGTCACTACTCCACTGAGGTAGTCTTGATACTTGTTGGTTACCGCTGTGGTATACTCATACTACACTTCTGCACATTTTTGTGCAGATTCAGGTCTTTCAAATTCAGTTGATCATTAGTTAGTTGTTCAGATCTTGCGGTGGAGACTCAAGGTAAACCTGCTGTTGCGTTCGTAGGCTTCAGAGTCACCTTCTGATTTAGAATTTACATTGTTTACTCTTATTTCGAAAGATGAACCAGAAGTGATTCGGTAATTGATGAAGGAGATTCTAGAGATGGAAAAGGCACTAGCTGTTCATCATGCAATGGATGATCTTAACTTCCAGGGAGGAACGGAGGATCGGTACTGGGATTTATTAGAAAATGAAACATTGCATAGAGACGATGATTATCCTGTTTTCCCAACAGTTGTCGAGTGGGAGGGATTACCTAAGTTTCTACCACAGACGTTGGACGTTGGAGTCCCATATTGTTGTAGAAATCAAGCATGTGGTCTTATTGATAATAGCGATTAAATATGAGAAATGTGTGTCAATTGGGGCCTAGATTACAATTCCCTTGGTCCTGAAGGGTGCGTACACGATGTTGACGAAGAAGATGAAGACAGTGACAATGAAATAGTGGCAGAAAACGATGATAATGGTGGATAGCAATTGTTTTTTTTCTTGGGGTGTATGTTAAATTATTGTACTGAAGTATTAATGATAAATATCAATAATACTTACACCATTGGAAACATAAATTTATTTCTTACATTGTGCAAGATGAACATGTACGTACACTTATTACAACAAATTATTGAAACAAAACACTATGTGTATCCTTGATAATCGGGCACATTGGATTAACTTCCACGAGGAGCTGAATTACCATCGCTACCCAAACCATCTGAAGGACATTTACGATGGTCATGTCCTGTTTTCGAACATATGCCACATTTACGAGCATCAACGGTATCACCAACATCCATTTGGTTTCGTATACCCGTTATTTTTTGCACTCGTCGTTGACAAAAATACTCTTTGGTACAAACCATTATAAATGGTTCCGGCGGCCAATAATGCTCAACACCCACTGGCTGCAACTATCCATTATAGGTGTTTAAGTATGAAGCAACACTATATTCTTCATCAACGTACCTCGTTGTCGCGACCTGTATGTTGAAAGCACTTCATGTCATGTGAGCAAGGCATGTGATAGATGGACCATTTTCCACAGGAGCATAGCATTCTAGATTCATTGACGGTGTGTGTATTATTCCCCCGGTTGTGATGGATATCATCACGAACTTCAAAAATATTCCCCTCATTGCAATACTGCAAAAATGAATGCCAATGTGCTCGCTTCCTGTATTTTTCAAATATTTCATTAGTATTAGCATAAATTCAACACCCTTTTACATCAATGACGATGCACCTTTGGACATTTCAACATACCTCTATTCCATCTACTTGAATGACACCCCCACCATGGCAGTGACAAGCAATCCACATGCAGATTCAATAACTCGTTGAAAGAATCTGACACGTTTGTAGTCAGAATTCCCCATCTTCTGCCACCATCCGCATGCAAAGTCCACTTGTCAAGCTCATGTCGCATCAAACAACGATAGGCTCCTTGGTCTTCCTTCCTGATCTATTCCATTCGCCTCCTGAATTTATACTCTTGGTGATCTATTGTAGCCATCCACAATAAATCATTCAAATCCTTGTTGAGATATGCCTTCTGGAAATTGGCCTTCAGGTGCCTCGTGCAGTAATGGTGGTAGGCATACGGTTCCTTCCATGCACGTAAATTTTTTACAGAACTTAAAATACCACCATGTCGATCAGATATTAGACAAATACCTGCACACTGTCTGACAACATGCTCCTTCAAGTGGTTCAAAAATAGTGTCCACGTCTCTTGGATTTCATTGGCACAAATAGAAAAGGATAGGGGAAATATACCACCATTAGCATCTACTACAACTGCAATCAACAACTTAATATTATACTTTCCATAGACATGGCTGCCGTCTATGGATATTACCGGCCGACAATGCACAAAACCATCAATTGCTGGTTTAAATGCCCAGAAAACATATCTAAATATATGTTCTGGTATTCCCAGAATCCGTTCGAGCTTCCATTCAACAACAGTCCCAAGGTTAAAGTGTTGCAATGCGGCCATGTACCTGAGTAGAGATTCAAAGGACTTATCCCAGTTACCATAAATAATTTCAAACGCACGTTTGCACCTGGAAAATGCCTTTCTTTTGGTAATGGTACACCCATATTCCTGGTGGAGAGATATTATACACTCTTTGATCTTATACCTTATGGACGCTTCAATGTGTGGAATCAAGACAAGAGAAATCAAGTCAACATCCAAGTTCAAATGATTCCTACTGAATGTGTCCATTTCACAAGTGTGGGTGCCAATGTATTTACCCACAACCTCCATATTTGTTTTCGTCTTCCTTGCATGTAGCATCCAATTAAAATCCTTAAAAAATCTACGACAAATAACCTTGTAGACATCCGGAGATGACTCATGAACCACGATCTCACGATACTCTTTTATGTTGTACATTCGCACCGCCCTATTTAGGCGCGCTTTATCAAGAAAAAGCGTGCCCTTTGACAGCACTGATGCTCTAGATTCATCCCACATTGCTTTCCGAATTTAATCAAGATCCCTTGTGAGGGCATCCATATCCGACATACTTGGAAAATGATCAAGGTTGGGAATCTCCCTTGAATGAAACAACACGTGGGACTCGTACACTGTTGGTCTAACAGGAGGTGGAGCATGCTCCCTCGTCAAATCAGTTTCAACATTCTTTTCCTCCTCATTATCACCCTCATCAGGGAAGGGTGAATCATCTCCAGAATCATCAACATTGTTTTCATAATAACTGTTCTCTTCCTGACTCTGTGCATCTGCCAGATCCCGATTAAATATGTCGTATTCAGGCAACTGAATAAGGACAAGACTTTTAAGTTGCTCGTTTCACTGCACAACCAATAAAATAATGAGTTACTCAAATTGATCCAAACTTTACATATAGTGTAATGACCTGACCGGCCGTTTTGAGCTCTAGCGCGTCGTTCGGCGATTTGAGGCATTAAGTAAATTCACTTCAGGTATTATGACTTCCGCATGTGATCGGCATTGAATTTTGGGATGTTTGCAGTTGATTTGAAAAGAAAATTCTAATTTCGAAAGCTTTTAGATGGAGGAATTGACTAAGGTTTGACTTTTGAGTAAACGACCTCAGAACGAGATTTGAACATTCCAATAGGTTTGTATGATAATTTTTGACTTGAACGCATGTCTGGATCGGGTTTTAGATGACCCGGGAGAGTTTCAACGCCTATTGTGGAATATTGGCATATTGGAAGAATTTATGAATTTGGGTTGAAGTGTATTTCAATGTTATAGATGTCTGTTTGAGATCCCGAGCCTAGATATAGCTCTGTATGGTGATTCTGATCTTAGGAGCGCATCCGTATATGGATTTGGAGGTCTGTAGGTCATTTCAGAGTCATTTAGCGGAAGTTGGAAAGTCAAAGGCTTTTGTGAAGTTTGACAGGGAGTGGACTTATTGATATGAGGGTCGGATTCCAATTCCAGAAGTTGGAGTAGCTCCGTAATGTCGAATTTGACTTATGTGCAAAATTTGAGGTCAATCGAACTTGATTTGATAGGTTTCGGCGTTGAATGTAGAAGTTTGATGTTCTAAAGTTCATTAAGCTTGAATTGGGATGTGATTCGTGGTTTTAGCATTATGTTACATGATTTTAAGGCTCGACTAAGTCCGTATGGTGTTTTAGGACTTGTTGGTAGGTTTGGTTGAGGTCACGGGGGCCTCAGGGTGGTTTCAGATGGCTAATGGGTCAAGTTGAAGCTTGAAGGATGGCTGAAGTGCACCAATTCTAGTGTAATCGCATCTGCGCAAATATGACCGCATGTGCGTGATCGCAGAAGTGAGGAATGCTCGCAGGTGCGATTTTGGCGAAGCTGGGCAGTAATCGCAGGTGCGAAGGATTGTCCGCACCTGCGAGGTTGCAGATGCAGAGGTTTGTCGCAGGTGCGAGAATCAGAGAGAAAGCCCGGGGGCGCAGGTGCGGAAGAATATCCGCAGATGCGGATGTTCATCTGCGCATGTGAGACCACATATGCAGAAATGGGCTAGTCCGCAGAAGTGGGACTACAAATGCGGTCAACTAATCCGCAGAAGCGAAAACTGGGCAGAACATAAGGGGATCGAACTTGGTCACTTCTTCATTTTCATTTGGGATTTTTGCAGCTCGGTTCTTGGATGATTTTGAGGAGTCTTCATCATGTAACACAATTTAAGTAGTTTCTCACTTGTTGTGAGCTAAAAAAAAGTTTATATGTGGATTTAAGGAGGAAATTTGGGAAAATTGTGGGATTTTTGTAGAAAACCTAGAATTGGTATGTTTAGATTTTGACCACAAATTTGGGCATGGAAGTGGGAATAAATTATATCTTTGGGTTAGTAAGTGGGAATAAATTATCAACTATTCGAGCGGAGTTGGGAATTTGTCTAAATTGATTGCTATAAGTATTAGAGTATATTTTTATTGGTTTGCACATTGTTTGACTAGTTTTGGAGCGACGAGCATCGGTTTAGAGGGGCTTTGGGGCCGGTTATGGAATTTCGGAGCAAGGTAAGTCTCCTGTTGCGGGGGAAACTAACCTTAGGTGATATTTTTAATATGTGTAACTTGTTGCGGGGCCTACGTACGTGCGGGGTAACGAGAGCCTGTACGTAGTTAGATTCATGTTGATGTGCGAGTAGACTTAGGTTCACACTATGCTATACTTGTACTATATGGATTATCTTTGCTCGTTTAATTCTTTTATTTCGAAGTACGACTTGTGATTAGACATGCTTAGAGTGATAGACTTGCTATTGTAGAGATTTCACGAGTTTCGTTGTAACGATCGACCGGTCGTTCCAAGAGTGTATCCCTGTTTTCTTTCTATTTCTGCTTCATAATTGTTTGGTTCAGCTCTTTTTTGTTGTGTTGGTTGATTGATTCGCGTTCGGGTTGGTTGTGGTGAAAAATGAGACACTTAGTCTCTTTGATTGGTGATTTAGTTGGAAAAGTCAGCTGGAAGTTGACTTGTAGGTAAATGATCTCGGAATGGGGGTTTTGTGGCTCAGATAGCTTCATTAGGTGATTTGGGACTTAGGAGTGTGTTCGAAATGTTATTCGGACGTCTGGAGTAGAATTAGGCTTGAATTGGCGAAATGGATTTTCGGCGATTTTCGATCGGCAGTGGAAAATTATCTATCGGGTTCGGAATAGAATTCCGGAAGTAGGAACATGTATGTAGTTTCATATGGGATGTGTGTGCAAATTTGCAGGTCATTCGGACGTGGTTTGGGTTGTTTCGACATCGTTGGCGAATTTTAGACGTTTAGAAATCCTTAGGCTTGAATTTGGATTCGATTTGGTGTTTTGATGTTATTTTGAGCGTTCTGAGGGTTCTACTAGGCTGGTATATTGATATATGACTTTTTGGTAATTTTGGTTGAGGCCCTGAGGGACTCGAGATTGATTTCGGATGATTTCGGAATGTTCGAAATTGGGAAAAAATGCAGCAAAGGGTTGCTGGTGCAGGCCTTCTGGTGTGGCCGCACCTGCGGACAGGGAGCCGCAGGTGCGAAAGGCGCAAGTGCGGAACTCCTTGCGCAAATGCGGAAGAGAGGAACCTGGCCTGGGAGCGCAGGTGCAGATGTTGGGTCACACCTTGGGGCCCACAGGTGCGTGTTGAGGACCGCCGATGCGGAATTTTGGGCTTAAGTGAGATTCCGCAGCAAGGGATTTTCCGCAGGTGCGGCTGCGGTGCGGGATTTTTGTCGCAGGTGCGATATCGCTGGGCAAAACCTATATAAGGTTTCCTTCGCGAAATTCTCTCATTTTCTACACCATTTTTGACGGATTTTGGAGCTTTGAGTTGGGATTTCAAGGGCGAATCAAGTGTATTCGGTGAGGTAAGCTACATGGACTTTGTATCTTGGGTTTATGGCAATTATCCCATTGTTTAATCATATTTTAGTGGTGAAATTTGGAAGATTAAGGGCTTGAAACTTGAGAGTTTAAATTGGGCAATTGAGGAGCTATTTGGGGTCCGATTTTGATGTTTTTGGTATGCATGAACTCGTGAGAGCGTAAGGATTTCAGTTTTGTGATTTTTATCGGAATCCGTGACGTGGGCCCGGGGGTCGGGTTTTGACCAATTTCGGGATTATTGATGTAAATTGGATATTTTCGAGTGGGCTTTGTACCTTTAGCAAATTTTTATTATGAATCGGTTGTGAATAGATTCAGAGCGCGTTGAGGCCGAATCGAGAGGAAAAGGCATCGCAGAGTAGTTTTCTTCCGGTTTGAGGTAGGTAACGAACGTAAATCTTGACATGAGGGTATGAAACCCCGGCATTTCATATTGTTTTGGTAAATGAGGTGACACACATGCTAGGTTACGGGCGTGTGGGCGTCCACGGGTAGGGATTGTGACTTGGTCCGTCCCATAGAGACTACTAAGCCGTGTATTTGATTTGAAATCACGTGATACTCCATGTTTTAGACATTTACACTATATTTGGGATGTATGCCATGTTTGGGGCCTTGTGCCAACCTGTTTGGACCCTCAGGAGTGTTTTACTACTATTTCTCGCACTGTTTTTGATAGAAAATATGATCTCAGTCATGATTTATACTTGTTCATTTTCATTCATGTTTATCACCCTATTTTCAAACTAATGAAAAATGTTTTGGGCTGAGTCCCTGTGATTGTGGTGAGATGCCCGACTGGCTTGTAAGGGTGATGACTGAGCGAGGCTGAGAGCCGGATTTGTGAGGATAGTGATGGATCGGGCTGCACGCCGCAATGTTATATACATATGTACATATATATTGGGTCGGGATGTATGCTGCGATGATATATATATATATATATATATATATTTTTTTTTTTTTTTTGATCGGGCTGCACGCCATATCATTATATATATTGGATCGGGCTGCACGCCGCAGTGATATAGCGCTAGGGCTGAAGGAGCCCCTTCGGAGTCTGTACACCCCTAGTGAGCTCAGTCAACTATTTATGGATCGGGTTGCACGCTGAAACGGTTATTATATGATACCATTGAGCGTGAGGGTTGAGTATGAGTGCTGATTGACGAGAGATGAATCACGAGTGACTGAGAGGCTTGCCCGAGAGGCTTTATTTGTGAGTGATATTGTGCCCGAGGGGCTTATTTGCTATGAAACTATTGTTTTCACTCTTCCTTACATTTCTGCCTCTAAACGATAAATGTTGAATAAATGTTTTACATGAGATTAGAAAAAGGGAAAAATAGAGTTTATGACACTTTCGGAATGTAGAGATCCTGACTTGTTTTACTGTTTTCCACTGATATTTCTTATATGATCTTTACATGATTTTAAAGCTCGTCACTGCACTGATGTCCTTATTTATATTTGTTACTTACTAAGTTGGTGTACTCACGTTACTCCCGGCACCTAGTGTGCAGATCCAGGTGCCCGGATCGAGTGAGACTCGGTTGTTCTCGGTAGAGCTGGTCAGAGATTGTGAGGTAATTGGATGGTGTTCGCAGCCGCACCCTTCTCCCTCTCATTTTTGTCGCATATTTACATTTTCCTAGACTTGATGTATTAAGAAAAAACCGTGTCAGATTCTATGTTCTATTTAGTGCTCATGATTGTTGACTCCGGGTTTTGGGGGTTTTTGTTAAGATATTTTCTTTGATTATCCGCAGATTTTGAAATACTAAATGTGTAAGATTTTTGATATATTGCGTTGTTGTTTTAAATGGGAAGTTCCTTGTTTGATGTTCAATAAATTGGCTAGCCTAGTACTACGATAGGCGCCATCACGACCATTTTAGATTTTGGGTCGTGACAAGTCGGTATCAGAGCGTAGGTTACATAGGACTCACCGGTCATGAGCAAGTTCAGTAGAGTCTTGCAGATCGGTACGGAGACGTCTGTACTTATCTTCGAGAGGCTGCAGAACCCTTAGGAAAAATTTCATATTTCTTGAATTCTTGTCGTGCGAATATATTGATTCTGGCAACTAAACTTCTATTGTTTCGTTCTCTCACAGATGGTGAGGACACACGCTACCGAACAGGGCGATTAGCCAACAGCGGAACCCATGAGGGGTCGAGGCCGTGTAGAGATAGAGGTGAAGCCCGCGCAGCTGTCGGTGTTGTACCCATAGATCCGCCTATTGTTCCAGATCAATTCCCCGCCACAGATGCTCCAGTGGGACAAGCTTAGGCACCAACTGTGCCTATTATTATCCCGGGTCTTCAGGAGACCTTGGCCGAGATTCTGACTTCATGCACCAGTCTTGCTCAGGCAGTCGCTATTTCTACTTCAGTCGCTACTTCTCAGGCTGGGGGAGGCACTCAGACTCCAGCTGCCCGTACACCTGAGCAGGTTATTCAGGGGCTTCGGACCCTAGAGGCAGCCCGAGTTCAGCCGGTTGCACCAGCCCAGGATTTTGTAGTTCCAGCTATGGCTGACAATGAGTAGCGCATGTTGGAGAGCTTTGAGAGGCTTCGACCTCCGACTTACAGTGGTGTTGAGGTCGAGGATTCCAAGGGGTTCTTAGACAAGTGTCAGAGGATGCTTCGCACGGCACGGATTCTGTCGGTTTGCCGCCAGGAGAGAGACGAGAGGGAGGCCAAGAGGCCTCCAGGATCTGGTAGTTATGGTGGTGTTTCTTCGGGGGGTCAGTTCCATCACATCAGGGGCCGTCTATTTAGACAGGCTCAGTCGGGCCGCTCAGGATATCGTGGTGGATCCGCAGGTCGTGGTCCTCACAGTGCTCATCAGGGGAACCCATCATTTAGTGCTCTCCCAACCCAAAGTTCATCTCGAGAACCGTCGGTTCAGGACTCATATATGCCTGATTCTTCCAGAGGTTATCCTGGTTTTTGGGGTTCCATTCAGTCCTCGTCTCCAGCACCAGGGAGTTGTTACGAGTATGGGGAGTTTTGGCATATGAGGCGGAAGTGTCCTTATTTTCTTGGGGGGCCTTCTCAGCAGAGGGGTCAGCCCTCGACACCAGCTCAAGTTACTTCACCACCTGCCCAGGCTGTGAGGGGTGGGGGCCAGGCAACTAAAGGCCGACCTAGAGGGGGAGGTCGATCCGGTCAAGGTCAGGCCCATTTCTATGCACTCCCAGCTAGGCCAGATGTTATAGCCTCCGATGCAGTGATTACAGGTATTGTTTCAGTTTGTCACCGAGATGCTTCGGTCTTATTTGATCCTGGTTCCACGTATTCCTATGTTTCATCATATTTTTCCCTTTTCTGGATATTCCCCGAGAGTCCCTAGTCACATATGTTCATGTGTCGACTCCAGTGGGCGATACTATTGGTGGGGACCGAGAGTATCGGTCGTGTATTATATCTATTGGGGGTCTGGAGATCTGAGTGGATCTGCTATTACTTATCATGGTTGACTTTGATGGTATATTGGGCATGGATTACCTATCTTCGTGTCATGCTGTTATAGATTGTCACGCTAAGGCCGTGACCTTAGCTATTCCGAGATGTCCGAGAGTCGAGTGGATAGGTTCTATTGATTATGTTCCTAGTAGGGTGATTATACCTGAAGGCTCAGCATATGGTACAGAAAGGATGTTTGTCTTGTTTGGCTTTTGTGAGGGATGTCAGTACTGAGGCTCCCACTTTTGATTCTGTTCCTGTAGTCCGTAAGTATCCGGACGTGTTTCCTACTGATTTGCCGGGCATGCCGGATGACAGGGATATTGCTTTTTTCCATTGATCTGGTGACGACACTCAGCCTATTTCTATTCCACCGTATCTTATGGCACCAACAGAGTTGAAGGAATTGAAAGAGAATCTTCAGGAATGCCTACAAAATGGGTTCATCCGGCCTAGTGTGTCACCTTGGGGTGCATCGGTGTTGTTCGTGAAAAAGAAGGATTGTTCAATGAGAATGTGCATTGACTATAGGCAGCGGAACAAGGTTAAAGTCAAGAATAAGTATTCTCTGCCTTGCATTGATGATTTGTTTGATCAGCTTTAGGGAGCTAGGGTGTTCTCTAATTTTGACTTGAGATTCGGGTACCATCAGCTGAAGAGATTCAGAGGTTTCCAAGATGGCTTTCAGGACCCGTTATGGCCACTATGAGTTTTTGGTGATGTCTTTTGGGTTGACCAATGCCCCAACAGCGTTCATGCATATGATGAATAGCATATTCCATCCATATTTGGATTCCTTTGTTATTGTGTTCATTGATGACATCCTCGTGTATTCTCGTAGCTAGGAGGAGTATGCCCAGCATTTGAGGGTTGTATTTCACAGACTGAAGGAGAAGAAGCCTTACGCAAAGTTCTCCAAGTGTGAGTTTTGGCTTGGCTCAGTAGCTTTCTTGGGGAACGTGGTGTCTAGCGAGGGTGATCAAGTTGATCCAAAGGAGATAGAAGCAGTGCAGAGTTGGCCCAAGCTGTCCTCAACTACAGAGATTAGGAGCTTCCTTGGTTTGGTGGGCTATTACCATCGTTTTGTTGAGGGGTTTTCTTCTATTACTTAACCCTTGAACAAATTGACTCAGAAGGGTGTTTTGTTCAGGTGGTCAGACGAGTGTGAGGAGAGCTTCCAGAAGCTTAAGATGGCTTTGGCCTCAGCTCCAGTGTTAGTATTTCCATCAGCTTCAGGTTCTTATACCGTGTATTGTGATGCCTCGAGGATAGGCATTGGTTGTGTTTTGATTCAGGAGGGTAAGGTGATTACCTACGCCTCGCGCTAGTTGAAGACTCATGAGAAGAATTATCCGGTGCATGATCTCGAGCTAGCAGCCATTATTCACGCCTTGAAGATTTGGCGTCATTATTTATATGGGGTTCATTGTGAGGTTTCTACTAATCATAGTAGCCTGCAGCAGTTGTTTAAGAAAAAGGATCTCAATTTGCATCATAGGAGATGGTTGGAGCTTCTCAAGGACTATGATATCGCTATTTTATACCATCTGGGGAAGGCCAATGTAGTGGCCGATGCCTTGAGTCGTAGAGCAGAGAGATTGGGGAGTCTAGCATATCTTCCAGCAGTTGGGAGACCATTAGCACTTGATGTTCAAGCCTTAGCGGGCCAGTTGGTGAGGTTGGACCTATCGGAGCCCCGCTGGGTATTGGCTTGTGTAGCCTCTAGATCTTGTCTTTATGACCGTATCATAGAGCGCCAGTATGATGACTGCACTTGCTTGTTCTTCAGGATAGGGTCCGGCGAGGTGATGCCAGGGATGTGGTTATTGGCAATGATGGTGTTATGAGGATGCAGGGTCGGATATGTGTGCCTAATGTAGATGGGCTTAAGGAGTTGATTCTTGAGGAGGCCCGCAACTCGTGGTATTCCATCCATCCGGATGCCGCGAAGATGTATTAGGATCTGTGGCAGCATTATTGGTTGAGGCGGATGAAAAAAAATATTGTTGGATTTGTAGCTCGGCTTCTCAACTACCAGCAGGTCAAGTACGAGCACCAGAGACCAGGTGGATTGCATCAGAGTTTGGTTATTCCTAAGTGGATGTGGGAGCGGATCACCATGGACTTTGTAGTTGGACTCCCACAGACTTCGAGGAGGTTTGATGCTATATGGGTTATTGTGGATCGGCTAACTAAGTCAACTCACTTCATTCCTGTTGGTACTACTTATTCCTCGGAGCGGCTAGCTCAGATTTATATCAGGGAGATTGTTCGACTACATGGTGTTCCAGTTTCCCTCATCTCCAACAGAGGTACTCAGTTGACATTGCAGTTCTGTAGGTCTGTGCAAAGAGAGTTGGGTACTCAGGTTGAGTTGAGCACGAATTTCACCCGCAGACAGACGGGCAGTTCGAGTGCACTATTTACATTGTGGAGGACATGTTGTGCGCTTGTGTTATTGACTTTGGGGTTCATGGGACCAGTTTCTGCCACTTGCGGAGTTTGCATATAATAATAGTTATCAATAGAGCATTCAAATGGCTCCATATGAGGCTTTGTATGGGAGGAGGTGTAGATCTCCGGTTGGTTGGTTTGAGCCGGGCGAGGCCAGACTCTTGGGTAAGGATTTAATACATGATGCTCTGGATAAGGTGAAGTTGATTTAGGAGCAGCTTCGCATGGCGCAGTCGAGGCAGAAGAGTTATGCGAACCGGAAGGTCCAGGATGTATCTTTCATGGTTGGGGAGAAAGTCCTACTGAAGGTGTCACCCATGAAGGGTGTTATGCGGTTTGGAAAGAGAGGCAAATTGAGTCTCTGGTTCATTGGGCCTCTTGAGGTGCTTCAGAGGGTTGGATAGGTGGCTTATAGACTTGACTTGCCACCTAGCTTGTCGAGCGTGCATCTAGTGTTTCATGTTTCCATGCTTCGGAAGTATATTAGTGACCCATCTCATGTTTTGACTTCAGTTTGGTTCAGCTTGAGGGTGATATGTCTTATGAGGTAGAGCCAGTAGATATTTTGGGTCATTAGGTCAGAAGGTTGAGGTCTAAGGATATAGCTTTAGTAAAGGTTCAGTGGAGAGGGTAGCCGGTGGAAGAGGCCACCTGGGAGACCGAGCAAGAGATGCGGAGCAGATACCTCTACCTATTTGAGGCTCCAAATAAGTTTCTAAAGCCATTCGAGGACGAAGGTTTGTTTAAGAGAGGGAGAATGTAACGACCTGACCGGTCGTTCCGAGAGTTTAGCCCTATTTTCTTTCCATTTATGCTCCATAATTGTTTGGTTGAGCTCTTTTGTGTTGCGTTGGGTTGATTGATTCGCGTTCGGGTTGGTTGTGGTGAGAAATGAGACACTTAGTCTCTTTGACTGGTGATTTAGTTGGAAAAGTTAATCGGAAGTTGAGTTGTAGGTAAATGATCTTGGAATGGGGGTTTTGTGGCTCAGATATCTTCATTAGATGACTTGGGACTTAGGAGTGTGTTTGGAATGTCATTCGGAGGTCCGGAGTAGAATTATGCTTGAATTGGCGAAATCGAATTTTCGGCGATTTCCGGTTGGCAGTGGAAAATTAACTATCGGGTTCGAAATGGAATTCTAGAAGTTGAAATAGGTCTGTAGTGTCATTTGGGATATATCTGCAAATTTTCAGGACATTCGGACGTGGTTTGGGTGGTTTCAGCATCGTTGGAGAATTTCGGAAGTTTAGAAATCCTTAGGCTTGAATTTTGATTCGATTTGGTGTTTTGATGTTATTTTGAGCGTCCCAAGGGTTCGTCTAGGCTGGTATATTGATATATGACTTGATGGTACTTTTGGTTGAGGCACCGAGGGGCTCGGGATTGATATCAGCTGATTTCGGAAGGTTGGAAATTGGGAAAAAATGCAGCCAATGGCTGCTGGTGCAGGCCTTCTGGTGTGGCTGCACCTGCGGACGGGGAACCGCAGGTGCGAAGGCGAAGGTGCGGAACGCCTTGCGCAGATGCGAAAAAGAGGAACCTGGCCTGGGGGCGCAGGTGCGGAAGTTGGGTCGCACCTGCGGGCCCGCAGGTGCATGTTATGGACTGCCAGATGCGGAATTTTGGGCTTAAGTGAGATTCTGCACCGGCAAGGGATTTTTCGCAGGTGCGGGATTTTTGTCGCAGGTGCGATATCGCTGGGTAGAACCTATATAAGGTTGCCTTCGCGAAATTCTCTCATTTTCTTCACCATTTTTGACGGATTTTGGAGCTTTGAGCTGGGATTTCAAGGGGGAATCAGGTGTATTCAGTGAGGTAAGCTACATGGACTTTGTATCTTGTGTTTATGGCAATTATCCCATTTTTTAATCATGTTTTAGTGGTGAAATTTAGAACATTAAGGGCTTTAAACTTGAGAGTTTAAATTGGGGAATTGAGGGGCTATTTGGGGTCCGATTTTGATGTATTTGGTATGCATGAACTTGTGAGAGCGTAAGGATTCTAGTTTTGTGATTTTTATCAAAATCCGAGACGTGGGCCCGGGGTTCGAGTTTTTTGCCAATTTCGGGATTATTGATGTAAATTGGATATTTTCGAGCGGGCTTTGTCCCTTTAGTTTTTTTGATGATAAGAATCGGTTTTGAATAGATGGGAGCGCGTTTAGGATGAGTCGAGAGGCAAAGGCTCCGCGATGTAGTTTTCTTCTAGTTTGAGGTATGTAACGAACATAAATCTTGACCCGAGGGTATGAAACCCTGGTATTTCATATTGTTTTGATAAATGAGGTGACACACATGCTAGGTGACAGGCGTGTGTGCGTGCCGGTAGGGATTGTGACTTGGTCCGTCCCATAGAGACTATTAAGCCACGTATTTGATTTGAAATCACGTGATACTCCGTGTTTTAGAGATTTACACTATATTTGGGTTGTATGCCATGTTTGGGGTCTTATGCCGACCTATTTAGACCCTCAAGGGTCTTTTACTACTATCTCTCACACTGTTTTTGATAGAAAATATGATCTCAGTCGTGATTTATAATTGTTCATTTTCATTCCTGTATATCACCCTATTTTCATACAAATGAAAAATGTTTTGGGCTGACTACCCGTGATTGTGGTGTGATGCCCGAGTGGCTTGTGAGGTTGATGATTGATCGAGGCCGAGAGCTGGATTTGTGAGGATAGTGATGGATAGGGCTGCACGCCGCATCATTATATACATCTATACATATATATTGGGTGGGGTTGCATGCTGCAGAAAAATATATATTGGATCGGGATGCACGCCGCAGCTTTATATAAATTAGATCCGGCTGCACGCATCATCGATATAGAGCTTGGGATGAAAGAGCCCCTCCAGAGTCTATACACCCCTAGTGAGCGCAATCGACTATTTATGGATCGGGCTGCATGCCGCAACAGTTATTATATGATACCATTGAGCGTGAGGGCTGAGTATGAGTGCTGATTGACAAGAGATGAGTCACGAGTGACTTAGAGGCTTGCCTGAGAGGCTTTATTTGTTAGTGATACTGTGCCCGAGGGGATTATTTGTTATGAAACTACTGTTTTCACTCTTCCTTGCTTTTCTACCTCTAAACGATAAATGTTGAATAAATGTTTTACATGAGATTGGTAAAAGGGAAAAATGGAGTTTACGAAACTTTCGGAACGTAGAGTTCTTGACTTATTTTACTGTTTTCCACTAATATTTCTTATATGATCTTTACATGATTTTAAATCTCGTCACTGCACTCAAGTCCTTATTTATATTTGTTACTTACTGAGTTGGTGTACTCACGTTACGCCCTGCACCTTGTGTGCAGATCCAGGTGCCCGGATCGAGTGAGACTCGGTTGTTCTCAATGGAGCTGGTCGGAGATTGTGAGGTAGCTGTGCGTCGTTCGCAGCCCCACCCTTCTCCCTCTCATTTTTGTCGCATATTTATGTTTTCCTAGACTTGGTGTATTAAGGAAATACCGTGTCAGATTCTATGTTCTATTTAGCGCTCATGATTGTTGACTCCGGGTTTTGGGGATTTTTGTTCAAATATTTTCCTTGATTATCCGCAGATTTTGAAATACTAAACGTGCAGATTTTAGATACATTGCATTGTTGTTTTAAATGAGATGTTCCTTGTTTGATGTTCAGTAAATTGGCTAGCCTAGTACTATGATAGGCGCCATCACGGCTAGTGTAGATTTGGGGTCGTGTTATTCATGTTTGCCACAGAATAATGGTGTTCCTCTTACGGTTTTCTAACGCATTATACATTTTCATTGAACGATTTTCGTTAAAGGTTATAACTCACATGTTTATTCTTGACTGGGGGGTCAAGGACCCGTTTAAACTTCTTATTCTAACGGGGTTGGGCCGTTCGCCGCGGCAGAATTTATATACCACACTCTCATGGGAGCGGGTTGTTCGCCTCGGCAGTTTAATAGATGCATATATGTTTCGTGCCGTTCGACCCTCGACAATTATGATGTGATCAAGACGTATGCCTCAGAATTTCTATAAAATATCCTCATGGAATTGTGCGTAATATTTGGCAAGAAGACAAGGCATCTGTGAGTTTTACCCTGATTCGAATTATAACAACCTTTTTGGTGAGGTCCATTATATATATGCTCCGGTTGAGGAGGAATTTTCTAATTTAGAGCTTGAGTTTATTTTAAAGAGGAGAATTGTACCACATATTTACACTTGTTTATTTCATTTATTTACTCTGCCTCATATCTGTTCACCTCCTTAATGTACCTGATATTATTGGACCACTAGTAAGTGTCGATGTCGACCACGCGTCACTATGCTTCCGAGGTTAGGCTAGATACTTACTGGGTACACTTTGATTTACATACTCATACTACACTTGCTACACATTTTGTGCAGGTAAATTTATGTCTGGTGGTCCTATGGGCGCGGAGGCGCGAATGATGCGGGGACTTACCGCGAGCTGCATTCCATGTTACGATCCGCAGTCGGAAGAGTCTCCTTCAGAGTTATTTATATTTTTCCTGTCTAATTTGTATTCCGGACAGATGTTGTATTTTATTTTACTTCCTAGTTTGTGCTCATGCTCTTGTGACACTAGGTTTTGGGGCTGCTTACGGGTTATTCGTTAATGTAGTTGCGAAAAATATTTTCATTCATTTTGTAAATCCCATTTTTGTACTATGTAATTGAAGAAAATTATGATTTCAATACTAATGTGAGTAATTAAGAAAATTACTTAATGTTGGCTTGCCTGACAACAGTGTTAGGCACCATCACGACCTTTAATTAGGGTTGTTCGTCAGTCGGTACAGTACGGTACGGTATTTAGATATTTCAGTTCGATATTTTTGGTATTCAGTTTCTTAAAATACTATACCAATACCATATCTAATTAAATTCGATATGACTCAGTTTTTATCCTTTCGGTTTCGGTTATTCTGTTCCGTAATTTCGACTTATTCGGTTTGAATACTAACTAGTGCATAGAGTCATAAACTGTAATATTCTTAATTAAAGTACTCAAAAGTGCAAAACTAAAAATATTTGCTGACAAAAGTTTGTCCAAAATCTGCAAATATCAACCGAGAGAGAGAGAGAAAAATGTAAATGAATAAATTTGATCATTATAAATTGATGTTTTATACGTTAATACCATACAAGAGGGTGGGGGGGGGGGGGATTTGTGTGATGTACAATTTTCGAGTGCTGTCGTTATAGAAGAACCTGGTTCTTCTTGGTGTTCCAACCTCTACAGTTTGTAGAAAAGTAATTGCAGAATTTAAAGAACGCAACAATTTTACGTGGAAAACACCTGGCTCAAAAGGTGAAAAAACCACGACCTACGTCCCAGTAGGATTTTGCCAAACTCTTCACTATATCAATGAGCCAAAAAAAATTACAAAATAAACTCTTTTGTAAACCTAAGGACTAACTCTAATCCCTTTGTGGCAAACTAGCCTCTAGCTATTTGCGACAAACTTCAAGTTAACTCTAACTTGAACAGTGTGTACCTATTATAATTGCTTCTAGATAAAACTGGAAGATACAATATGTAATCACCTACTACAAACAACTAGACTCAAAAGACAACATATGGAACTGGTTCTTCTAGCTGGTTCAAGTAGCTCCAGATTCGCATTCTCCAATTTGGCTCGAACTGGTTGCAAAATTTCTTCACGAATTTTGCTCTCAATTCTTGATAAATTTCTATTTTTTGTGCGTCTATATAAAATAAGAACTATCTGCAATTTATAGGAGTTAGTAGAAAAGGAATTAACTAGAATCCTAATGCAACTCATCCTTGGTAGAAGAGTTCTAGTCAAACTCAACCCCTAAATCCTTCGTTATCTTAGACTCTGTTCTTATTGAATAAGGATTCCTTCTCCAATTTCGTTTTTTCAATCTTTTTTATCAGAAGATATCTCAATTTTACCAGAATACATTTATCTCATGCATGTGCATCTCATGTGCCTTTAACTCTGTTGGTCTATGTCACTTGTGATGGACCTGGTTTATCTCGGAGTTCCTTTGTCAATCTTCAAAACTATTTCCTTTCTTGGGCCAACAAATTCCCCCTTTTTGATGATGACAAACTTTGTGCTTCAGGCCCGTTTCAGCTTAGTCAAACATTTACACATATACGAGTATTAAGGATTTATCACAAAGAGCCAGGTTCATTAGGTTATAAATATCACATGTTCAGAGCACACAACCTATCTTCCCCCTTTTGGCATCATCGAGAAGTTGCAAATTTTTTTTTGAATCCCAGATTTTTAACACTTACTCATGGCCATTTGGGCAACTGCATATGCAATCATGGATTAATCATAAATAGTCAACTAAGAATTCAAACTATCCAAAAATAGAGATACTAAATCAGCGCAAAAAGCATCAGATTTCATTGATAGAGAGAATACGATTCTGCCACAATCCACTAAATAAAACAAAAACAGTTAAAACATGAGCAAGCAACAAAAATTCTGAATCTGGGTCACTGAAAGTTCTAGGCAGTCTAGGAAATTAAGGCTTTGAAAACTGCAGACCTGGTTCATTTAGCCAAGATGGATGGTTTAGCAGACTTAGAAACAGATGAACACTTCTTTGAGAATGTCTTGGCTTTCTTGATCTTAGGGGTCTGAACCTCTACCTCCGCCACTTTTTCACTTTGATGGACCAGGTCCATCTCATCCACTTCAACAGTCTCAATAGGCTCAACAACATTTTCTTTCCCGTTTTCCACTCTTTTCTTCTTACTCTCCTATAAAGCTCTCTTCAACTCGTCCTCACTTTGCTTTACCTTGCTCATTGTAGTTCTTCCTCTTGGAAGAGAAATATTAGAAGTCTCTGAAGGAGCATCTTTTCTTTTCTTACTTTCTCTTGTTCCAGACGTTTGAGCTTTAGGAGTTCTTTTCTTCTTTGGATTGTAATTATCGCCTAACATTTTCAGCAAACCCGCCTGGGTTTCCTCAGTAGATGAACTAGGTTCATCTGTTTGCTTTCCTAAATTTACTAAACCTTCAGCAGTTTCTCCTGGTTCACTTCCCCCTGCGTTCTTGCTGCTTTTTTCCTCCTTTTATGGCTCAGCTCCACAAATAGCCATTCTAAAACATTCAAAGGTGGGTGAAGAATCAGCCACTTCTTTCCCTTTTCCCTTTCTCATTACTCCGTACTCCCTCACTCTTATTTTTTATAAAAAAAATTTACCACCTATTCTTATTGTTTCAGGGAACTCCACATCTATTACAGACCCAACCAGTATGAACCTGTTTTCTATGTTTTTCAGCAACATCAGAGATGACCTTAGAAGAAGGACTTGGGACAGATATTACCTGATCAAAAACTTGGGAATGGTTTTTTATGGGAGGGGATGGCTTGAATGAAATTCTAGTTTTGAATTGACGGTTAAGGCTTCCCTAGAATCTAGGTATTTTAATTTGGTGAGGGTTCTTGTTGAAACAGAACTGGTTCAAAGTCAAATAGATAGGCTTTGAAAAGATTTTGGGTTTGGGCAGAGTTCTGCTCATGATTTAATTATTAGTATTTCAAAGTGTGCAGAGTGTAGAATACATACTTCGCCTTTCAGATGAACCAACACGATGAACCAGGTTCATCATTTCAGAGTCGTCTTGATCAAGCCTCAATTTTCAAAGATAGAAAAAATTTCGTTTGTGATCAGTGAGTCATATCAAAACATGGCATAAGAGTATACCTTTTACAGTATGAGACTGAGCAATTGTTAATCTGATTATTTACACCCATTTCAAACTTTTCTAGCAAAAATTTTTCTTTGTTTTCATTTTTTTAAATGTATTTACATTCTGAACAGGTTCAGTTAACTGATCTTAATAATCCTTAATAGTAACATGTTCCTTTCAAAATGCTCTCTACTCAGTGTTTTTTCAAAGATATCTGCATGGTTTCACAACTAACTAGTTACTCCTTGATGTTCCTTCATTGCTTTGTTGTTGTGGAACATGTTTAGGTACAGGTTCCAACGAAGTTTGGGAATTATTTTGTTCTATTCCCCCTGTCACGTTGCCCGGGATGGATGAACCTGTTCCTTCCTCCAGTGTTTCTTTAGTTTGGATTGAGTTTCTGACCAGCCCAATTTCTTCATCATCTTGTTCATTACCAACCCCATTTTTGACCTTTCTTTCCATTTCAAAAGGAGACATTTCCTCCTTTGAGGTCCTCAAGTGAAAGGAACTAGTCCTTGCTGCCAGTCTTGTGTTTTGAGCAGCCACTATCCATGTACCATATTTGGCTACTACCTTTCACTTGAATCTACAAAAGGAATCAGGGGTTAGTCTTAGGAACCAAAACTAGTTTGGGTCCCTTTCTATAAGAAAAAGGATGAATTAAATTCTTTTTAGCCCAACTTGGTAGCCAATTCTTCCCTCGAACAAAAATTTTGTTCTTTTGACTGGCCTTTTCTTTTGCATTACATTCACTTGTAAAGTGACCAGTCTTACCACACTGAGTACAAATCTTGTTCTCAAGAAGAGTGAGGTACTTACTTTTAGGATCCCACTTAGGTAGTGGATTCCCAAAGCCAAGTCCTCTTCTATTGCTACTATGATGTTCATGTAGCCATGTCAAAGCATCAGAGGACCTATTCCGTTTTATTGTTTTATCTAGTTCATGCTTGACCTTCCTTAGACCCTCCTTAAGGACTCTTAGCTGCTCATCTCTTTTGTACAACTCATCTTTCATTTTTCCTAGGTTTTCTTCTAATGTGAGTTGTGTCTGATTAGCTTTATTTTTACCTGTTCCTAGTTTCAGTTATAGATTTTCAGATCTTAGCTCTAGGACAGTGGTTCCAAGTTCATGAACCTGGTTCTTTAACTCAGCATTTTCACAATCACTTTCTCTAGCCCGAAGTTCCAGATTTTTGCACTTAGCTTTCAAAATCACACACTCATTAGACAGTTTTTTCTTTTCATTGTTTAGATCCTCAGATTCATCAGTGAAATCCAGGAGTAACTCAGATAGCCTTTCTTTAGACAAAAATTTAATCTTGTATTTGAGATGAATTATACTTACCTCAAATTCCTCATCAGATTCTCCAATTGCCATAAGTGCTTGTTCATCTCCATCTTCATCATCTGACTCCTCATCTGAACTTTCACCCCAAGCAGCAACCATTTCCTTTGTTTATGTTCTGTTTTTCTTGGGTTGCACCTGTTCCTTCTTCCAATTCCTTCGTTCAGCTTTTTCTTTCTTCCATTCAATTTCCCATTGAGGGCAGTTTTTGATGTGGTGATCAGTCTTGCCACACTTGTAACACCCCTCATTGGTTTATTTTTTAGGAACCTTTGGTTTGTTGTAGCTTCTACTTCTTGAAGGAACCTTTGCTCCCATTAGGTACTTCTTGAAGTCCTTTGTGATCATGGTCATTTCATCCTCCTCCAGATCAGCTTCTTCAGTGATTCTGAATGCCAAACTCCTTTCCTTCTTGGGACCATCCATCTTCATAGTCTGCCTTCTAAGTTCATAGGCAGTGAGATTTCCAATCAGCTCATCCAGCTTAAGAGTTGCAATGTTCTTAGATTCCTGAATGGCTGTAATTTTGCTTTCCCAAGAGACTGGCAAGACCCTTGTCAGAATTTTCTCAACCTTGTCTTCTTCAAGAATGACTCTTCCAAGAGACTTGAGTTCATTGGTCAATGTAGTGAACCTTGTATACATCTATTGGATGGTCTCTCATTTCTTCATGGTGAAATTATCATATTGAGAATATAGTAGAGTTCCTGACCTCTTCACTTGAGGTGTTCCTTCATGAGCCACTTGCAAAGTGTGCCAAATTTCTTTGGCAGTGGTACAACTTTGAATTCTGCTATACTCGTCTGGACCGAGTCCACACACAAGCCACTTCTTGTCCATAGCATTTTTCTCCCACTTTCTCATATCCTCGGCAGTGCAGTCAGCTCTAGTCTTTGGCACATCTACTCCTTCAGCAGTCTTCTTCATGGTGGTGAAAGGACTGTTAGTGACTATGTCCCATAGTTCATAGTCTTCTCCAATTAAGTGGTCCTTCATCCTATTCTTCCACCAGGAGTAGTACTGGCCATTAGAGTGGATGACTAACAGTTGATTGTCCTTCCCAGTTCCCAGGTGGTGCACTCATCTTGATTTTTTCCTAAGGTGTTAGCCTCTTCAAGGATAACCCGCTTTGATACCAATTGGTATTTTATACGTCAATACCACACAAGAGGGGGGAGATTTGTCTGGTGTCCAATTTTCGAGTGCTATCGTTATAGAAGAACCTGGTTCTTCTTGGTGTTCCAACTTCTGCAATTTGCGGAGAAGTAATTGCAGAATTTAAAGAACACATCAATTTTACGTGGAAAACACCTGGCTCAAAAGGTGAAAAAATAAAGACCTACTTCCAGTAGGATTTTCTCAAACTCTTCACTATATCAATGAGCCAAACAACATTTACAAAATAAACTCTTTTGTAAACCTAAGGACTAACTCTAATCCCTTTGTGGCAAACTAGCCTCTAGCTATTTGCGACAAAGTTCAAGTTAACTCTAGCTTTAACAATGTGTACCTATTACAATTGCTTCTAGATAAAGCTGAAAGATAAAATATGTAATCACCTACTACAAAAGAATAGACTTAAAAGACAACAGATGTAAATGGTTCTTCTAGCTGGTTCAAGTAGCTCCAGATTCGCACTCTCCAATTTGGCTCGAACTGGTTGTAAAATTTCTTCACGAATTTTTCTCTCAATTCTTGATAAATTTCTATTTTTTGTGCGTCTATATACAATAAGAACAATCTGCAATCTATAGGAGTTAGTAGATACAGAATTAACTAGAATCCTAATGCAACTCTTCCTTGGTAGAAGAGTTCTAGTCAAACTCAACTCCTAAACCCTTCGTTATCTTAGATTCTGTTCTTATTGAATAAGCAGTCCTTCTCCAATTTTGTTTTTGCAATCTTTTCAATCAGAAGATATCTCAATTTTACTAGAATACATTTATCTCATGCATGTGCATCTCATGTGCCTTTAACTATTCTGGTCTATGTCACCTGTAATGGACCTGGTTCATCTCGGAGTTCCTTTGTCAATCTTCAAAACTATTTCCTTTCTTCGGCCAACGGAAATGTCTTGTTACTTTCTTCGAGTTAACTGATGAACTTAGAGAATAAAACAAGTAAACTTTTTAGATTTTCTATATTTATATTATAATTAATAATACGTGTATTGTGTAATATAATGTATATTTCGGTACGGTATCGGTATATGGTTATTTCATTTTAAAATACCAAATACCATTTTTTAAAGACTTAAACCGAATACTAAAATATTGAATACCAAATATCAAAATTTTTGGTTTCGGTATGGTAATTCGGTAACCAAATTATGCACAACCTTACCTTTAATGGATTTTGGCTCGTGACATATAGCTTTATCACTTCACTTACAAATCATAATGTGTTGATATCCCATGAGGGACATTATCCTGTTGATGATGAGTCCCAGATGGACCACCATGATCTAACACACAAAAACTAGTCATATTCCAACTGGTTCATAACTTGTAAATTTCATATATGGCTGGTACCCCCTGTGGAATATATGAGCATTAATACAAATTCAATACATAAAAATAAGCATCGTAACACAGAGAAAAATTGAAGTTTACCACTCGGCTTGTGGATTATGTAAACTAGGTGAGAAATTATTTTCTCGCTCCTCATTCGCCTGTGGAGATAAGTTTAGATCAGGTCAAACTCTTTCACCCGGAACTTGTTCGGCTAAAATTGTACCAAAATAACCATCTGATGGTTGAGGGATATGCCTACTTTGCGCAACCTCATCATAGCGAAAGTCTTCAGCCTTGACGTACATTTCCAAAAATTTTATTACAAGAAATTCCCGGTATCATCCTTGAGTCCTAAAAAAATCTCACATAGTTTTATCGTCTTTGTAATAACCCGGCTAGTCGTTTTGAGTATTTGTACTTTTCTCGGTAGTTTTAGGGCACGAGTATCCCTGCATGATGTATTTATGGCATGTGTGAATCGTCAGCTCTGATTTTCAAGTTATTCGGAATCGATTTGGAAGAATGAACTTCAAGATTTAAGCTTTAAGTTGAAAGAGTTGACCAAGTTTGACTTTTTAGCATTGGACCTCAGATTAGAGTTTTGAAGGTTCCGTTAGGTCCGGATGCTGATTTTGGACTAGGGCGTATGCCTGAATTTGCATTTGGATGTTTCTAGAAGGATTCGACACTAATTGGCAAAAGTTGGAAATTTGAAGGTTCGAAAAGTTCATAAGTTTGACCGGAAGTTGACTTTGAGGACATCAGATTCGGATTGAAGTTCCGGGAAGAACACTTTGATATCATTTGTGACTTGTATGAAAATTTGAGTTCAATCTGGTTGATTTGATATGTTTCGGCGCGAGTTGTGGAAGTTGAAAGTTGAAAGTTCATCAATTTTGATTTGAGGGGAGATTCGTTGTTTCGATGTTTTTATGTGAGATTCGACATCACAAGTAGGTCCGTGTTATATTTTGGTACTTGTTGGTATGATTTGATGGGTTCCCCATGGGATCGGGTGTATATTAGATCATTGGTTGAGAGACTAGTTAAGTTAAGTAATTTGGAGTTTGACCATGGTCAATATCGAGTCAAGACGTCCTCTTTCCGGAGTTTTGAGGGCCCGAGTAGATCCATAGCATGTTATATGATTGAAATGCATATATGGTTTGTGTTCGGGAGGTTCTGGATGAGTTTCGGGGTAGTTTCAGATCATTTTGGTGAAGTATGGTTTGTTGGTGCTGGTACTTCGCAATTGCGAACTTTTTGTTGGAATTTCGAACTCTACATTTGTGAAAATCTGGTCGCAATTGCGAAACCTGGTTACAATTTCGAACATTTGGTCGCAATTACGAACATGTGGTCGCAATTGCGAGTTTCTCCGTAGTTGCGAACTTTTGGTCGCAAATGTGACATCTGCAGCTGGGTTAAGTGTTGGAGTTTCGGTATTTTAGCTCATTCCTTCATATTTTGAACCCTATACTCGGATTTAGGCGATTTTGGAGGAGATTTTCTCCACAAGGATTGGGGTAAATGTTCTCTACTTGGTTTTGATTATATTTCATTAATCTATCTTCGATTTTCGCATTTGTATTATAATTTTTAAAGAGAAAGTTGGGGGTTTTTCTTCTAAACTTTCCTAAATTGAATTTTTGGATTTTGAACATCGATTCGGAGTTGTATTTTAGTGAGTTTAGTATCGTTGGACTCGTAACTGAATGGGTGGTTGTATTTTGTAAGTATTGTCGGGTTTTGAGGTGCGAGCTCGAGTTTGACTTTTTGATTGACTTTGAGTAAATGTGTAAATATTCAACCTTTATCGATTGAGTTCGCTTACTATGGCATTATTTGATGATTTTAAGTTGCTTTTGGCTAGTTTCGAGTCGTTTGAATGATGATTTGAATGGGATGGCGCTTCTACTGTATCGATTTGCCTTGTTTGAGGTAAGTGTCTTGCCTAACTTTGGTAAGGGAATTTTTCTCACTATTTGACATTATTTGTTACATGGGGGGGAGGGGGTGATACATATATGAGGTGACGAGCATATATGCAGTTCCAGGGTTAATCATGCTCGGGGATATATTATGCTATGAAGTGTGCGTTGTAGAATTATGTGACCATCTCGCTTCATATCTTACTTGACTCATGGATACTAAGAATATACAAATAAATGCTAGAAACCAAGATTAGTTTAATATAACTTGATTAAAAGTTGATGGAATTCTAAGAAAACATTGATGTGTATAATTCGGTTATCACTATGCTTAATCATTAATACATTGCTACGGACGATATTCTTGAGATACTAGATTCTATACTCGTGTTGTAGATCATTCATGAGATTTGTTGAAATACTTTAATAATAAGGTTCCTGAGGGTTTATTGAACTATTGCCGGCTAGAAAGTTGTGATTGGGATTCTTTTGGAATATTCGTTTAAACACCCTCCTTGATGTTATTTATGCTTCATACCTTGTTTTCCATTGATATACATATGCTTGGTTTGGAAGAGTGTAAAGCACAAAGGGTGATGGCGTGCCATGTTATGAGAGTTTAATACATGAAGGGTGATGTCGTGTCATGTTATGTGAGTGTAAAGCACGAAGGGTGATGTAGTTCCATATCATTTGAGAGTAAAAGGATGAAGGGTGATGTCGTTCCATATCAATTGAGAGTAAAATCACAAAGGGTGATGTCGTTCCGTATCATTTGAGAGTAAAAGCACGAAGGGTGATGTCGTGCCATGTTATGTGAGTGTAAAACATGAAGGGTGATGCCGTGCGATTTCATTTATATTATCATGATCTTAAATTATCAAGAGTTCATGGCATGATGGGTGTTTCCATGTAGGCGAGGACGAGGGACATGCATTATACTGTGATATCTTTTCCTTATGTATACGTTCATGCCTTTACATTGAGTTGTTATTGTCGTATTTATGGTTCTTATGTGAGTTGTCGTTAATTCCATGTCCTTGTCCTATATCTTAATTTTTATTGTGTTGCTCATGCCTTCTACTTGATAAACTTGCAAATACCATGCTTACTTGCTGCTGTCAAAATCACATCTTTGTCATATCTATTTTGTTACTTTTTAAGACAGGCCTTCTACCACGTTAGTCATTCATGCCTCTACTTTAAAACTTATAAAGATCATGTGTTCCCCTCTTATTCGTTATATCAATATTTAGGCCTCCACCATGCTAGTTAGTTGAAGTTTATGTTCATGTTCCCTAATTGTTGTCATACCTCATATGTTTTCCTCCTAGTCTATTGATATTACCCATATGTACATCCTCGTCCATTTTTGCTACTTGTTATTTCCTACTTTGTCATTATTGTTATTGTCATTTCTGCCATCTAGTTGGTACTGTTATACGCATATTTGGTTAGGATGAGATAAATGCACGAAGGGTGTTGTCGTGCAGTTGACTTGATATCTGAATACATTACTCACGCTATGAAAGTTATGGAGTGACTATCGCGGTTATTGTTTTTTGTTTTAAGGAGAAGATTGGTCGAGTTATTGGAAAATGTTAAATTGATATCTCTTCTAATACTTACTTATTGCTTTCCATATTTTTTTCGTGTACTCTTTTATGTTATATTGTAGTATATTATATTGCTAGTTTACGGTGTAGGTTTTATCAGTGAGTATATTTTAACTAAAAAGCCTCATCAATACTTCAACGAGGTTAGACAAGATTATTACTAGGTATATGGGGTCGATTGTAACCATACTACACTTCTGCACCTTGCATGCAGATTTTGGAGTGGAGCTGTTTGTGAGTCGGGAGCTGTCTCTGAGGATGTTCGTGCATTCCGGAATGTAGCTGCCACTTGTCCTTGGTAGCTTTAGATTTTGCTAATCTGCTTATGTAACTTTCAAGCTGATTATGTATTTATTGTTACCAGCTTTGTAAATTTCAAATTGTAAGAAGCTCATGATTCGTACTACAAGTCCTTGAGTTAATATGTAAATGTTAATATAATTCTTCACCGTTTCCTATAAATTTCATTTGGATTGTATTGACTGGTAGTTGGCTTACCTAGCGGATCGAGTTAGAAGCAATCACGATTAGTGATTTTCTGGTCGTGACAAGTTGGTATCAGAGCACTAGGTTTGTAGGTTCTACGAGTCATGAGCAAGTGTCTAGTAAAGTTTTGCCAATCGGTATGATAAAGTCGATACCTATCTTCGGGAGGCTACATCACACTTTGGAAAATTTCCCTTTCTTATTTCCTTATCTTGATGCCTTGTCTCAGCTTGAAATCTACGACTTTGACTTTTCCCAATCGCTCATATGTGATGTTATGCACTTAGTATTCGCTATGCGCCGACGATCTGTGATGCCACGGATGGATCAAGAAGGGTTATGATGTTTGATTTTTATCGCGATGTTGTGTCTAGACTTAGGAGCAGATGCAATGTTAAATCTTCCAGTCGTTCAGTTGTGGTACGAGGTGCGTTCTTATATCTGGTTGATAAGCATAAATTTGGGAAAGACTGGCTGGTGGCCTAGCTGTTGGGATTAAGAGGGGTTCATGGTAAGGCGTCGATTTGAGTATAGTCGGTGGGCCACCTCCTGTGTGATGAGTTGGGATTGTGTGTTTTTATGAGGTTTCCATTTGGTGGGGTGTGGATATTATCATTTCAGAGCATTTGGGGAAGTTAATTGACTACCGCAAGGATAGATAAGCTCTTGGCAGAGTCTTCAGAGTATTCCACAATTAGTATTGCATAAGTTTTGAAGTATTCAGCTAAATCATCGTGTGGGATCGGGGCATGCTATGAAGATGTGGAATTTGAATTTTTGACGATGTGTTATATGGCTTCGGGCTAAGAGGGAGTCTGCTAATGACGAATTGTAAGATCATGCCTTGTATCAGTTTTTGGGTCGGGGGATTGCTTTGTTATTTCTTTGAATAGTCATATGCTGGTGGAGCACGGGTTGCTCGATGCATATTAGCTGTGTATTGAAGATAAAAGTAATGTGAGTGGTTATCGAGAAGGTTCTGGCGGGTTCCAGGTCTTATGTAGCCTTTAAGAACTTTGAAATTTTTCTACGGGCAGACTTGCAATCGGTAGCGAATGGTAATCAGATCTGTGGTATTTCCTTGTCAATAAAGGTCTACATGTCATATTGGAGAGATGCAATAAATGTCTTCGGGTCCCAAGGAGGTTCCTTCAGGGCGGTCATATCGGATGGAGTTACTTTGGGGTTGGTAGTTTGTGTGACTCTGTTGAGTTAGAGGTGATTGGTTCTGATTACTCGATTATATGTTAATGAGTTCCGAAGAATTCATCATGGTTATTACCACGGCCGGAGTTGGTGTTTACTACAGGTATATAAACTATGTTGTGTGTGGTGATGTTCTCCTAGATTGAGTTAAATGCAAGGTTCGCGGTTGATGAGATGTTATATTTGCACATGGTTCAGAGTTAATTATGGAACTTTCATAGTGTCGCGAGTTAGCATGTTAGAGGCGATACGCCGCGTGGGGTTGAAAAGTTGCATGTATAAGGTTGCGGTTTTGTTTTGGAGGGAATGATATGAGTTCTTGAAGACACATACAATTTCAGGTGTTTAAGGTTTTGCTGGCACTGTCTGTTCCAACCGGAGGAGAGTTCGCCTGCTTACAGGTACATTGTGATTTGACTTGTGGGTATTTTTTCGTAAGATGATGGAGTATGAATTACGCATCATCTATTTGAGTAGCGGTGTTAAGATCAGGTATGGAAATTCTGGTATATTTAGAGACTCTCATTGGAAGACTATTTCTTGATTGCGACTTGTGAAGGAATGTAGAGGATTGGGTGAGTAATGGTATGTGTTATGGAAAGGTTGCTATGGGCTTGTGGAAGTTTATTTTCCTGTTCGGGAATGATCTGAATGTAGTTTGGGAATAATCTGAGAGCCTAATGAGGATGTGTATTCTGTATCGGGTCGGATTTGCTTGCTCCTACGCAATTGTTACCACAAGTATATCATCAGGCAGAATAGATTCTATTCGCGACCTGGTCTATGTTATGTGTTTCTCTCTTATGCTATGACGGGTTGTGAGGGTTACATGATTCTTCGCACGCATATTGTGGTTCAGTTTAAGCCTCATGGCATTATGGGCGAGATGGCCTTCGTGATGTTGATTTGCTTATTGCACCATAGTTGTGCTTGTCCTTCTTAGTATTGTTTGTTCCTAATAATTTTCCCACACTTATATTTTGTGCACTCTATTGTGCTTGATGATGATGAAGATATGATATGTGACCCCGATTATTATGGCTCGATGGGTACCCTATGTGGATTGATATGATGGGATTGGGTTGCACGCCGCAATGGTACTAAGATGAAATGTAACTCCTGAAGCTTACTTCGTGTATTTTTGCTTTCACTTTGTTGAAAATAGTTCATAGGAAAATGTTAAAATTACCTTGCCTGCTTAACTTGCTTAGTAGTCTTCTTATTTAACTTTCTTACTATTATTTATCATGTCTGAATTATTGCTTGTTGTTTTACTGGGCCGCGTTCTGTGGGGCTCCATATGATTTTTGGCGAGACTTGCCGGATGGGCTTCTCGTATTAGCTGAGATGAATTTTCTAGACCTGAGATTTTTACTATCGTATTGGGATAAGGAATATTTGGAAGAATGATACCATTTTTTCGCTAAGGATTTGGGAAATGGCCGTGGTCGGACAAATGAAATTCTTGGCTTATTGATCAGATGAGTAGTTAAGAGATTATGTGTGCTTCTTTCATCGTCGACAGTTTATGGAGGTTTTGAATAAGGTTTTATTTTATATGAGATTTACAACTGGTACCAAATTTGTTTTGGGCAACCATGGTGGTCAGCAGTTACTGTTGTGAGTATCTGAGTGATGAGTCATTTGATTACATCTTGGCCTACGATAATGGATTGGAACCACTTGTTTAGACTTATACAGTGGCTAGATGTGAGGTTCGAGTCTTGTAATGAATTTTGGATGTTGGAGATTGGGTTTAAGGTTAAGGACCAAGGCTGAAGTAAGGATCTCTAGTTATATTGTGTTGGCAGGCTTGTATGGAGCGGGGTGACGTGGGATCACCCCGGGGTATGTGCATGGTAGGGTAACACCGTGATTTGATAGATTTGGAACGACTCCTGGCACATTTGAGGACAAACGTATGTTTAAGTGGCGGAGGATGTAACGACCCGATTGGTCATTTTGAGCATCTGCACTTTTCTCGGTAGTTTGAGGGCACGTGTATCCCCACAGGATATATTTATGACTTGTGTGAATCGTCGGCTCTGGTTTTCATGTTATTCGTAATGGATTTGGAAGAATGAACTTCAAGATTTAAGTTTTACGTTGGAAGAGTTGACCAAGTTTGACTTTTTAGCATTTGACGTAGGATTGGAGTTTTGATGGTTCCGTTAGGTCCGAATGGTGATTTTGGACTCGAGCATATGCCTAGATTTGCATTTGGATGTTTCTAGAAGGATTCGACACTAATTGGCGAAAGTTATAAATTTGAAGGTTTGGAATGTTCATAAGTTTGGCTGGAAGTTGACTTTGAGGATATCAGATTGTAGTTCCGGGAACTGGAATAGCTTTTATATGTCATTTGGGACTTGTATGCAAAATTTGAGCTCATTCCAGATTGATTTGATATGTTCCGGTGCGAGTTATGGGAGTTACAAGTTCAAAGTTCGTCGATTTTTATTTGAGGCGCGATTTATCGTTTCGATGTTGCTATGTGAGATTTGACGTCTCGAGTAGGTCCGTGTTATATTTTGGGTCTTGTTGGTATGATTTGACAGGTTCCCGGGGGACTCAGGTGTATTTTGGATCATTGATTGAGAGACTAGTTAAGTTAAGTAATTTGGAGTTTGACCATGGTCAATATAGGGTTAAGACGATCTCCTTTTGGTTTTTTTGAGGGTGCGAGCAAATCCGAAACATGTTTTATGATTGAAATGCATATATGGTTTGTGTCCGGGAGGTTCCAGATGAGTTTCGGGGTGGTTTCGTATCATTTCGGTGAAGTTTGGATTTCCTGGTGTTGGTACTTCGCAATTGCGAAGTTTTTGTTGCAATTTCGAACTCTACATTTCCGAACATCTCGTCGCAATTGCAAACCCTGGCCGCAATTGCAAACATGTGGTCGCAATTGCGAGCAGTCCGCAATTGCAAACTTTTTGTCGCAAATGCGATATCTGCAGCTGGGTTAAGAGTTGGAGTTTCGGGATTTTAGCTCATTCCTTCATATTTTGAACCCTATACTCGAATTTGGGCGATTTTGGGCGATTTTCACCACAAGGATTGGGGTAAATGTTCTCTACTTGATTTTGATTATATTTCATGAATCTATCTTCGATTTTCGCATTTGGATTATGATTTTTAAAGAGAAAGTTGGGGGTTTCTGTCTTAACTTTCCTAAATTAAATTTTTAGTTTTGAACATCGATTCGGAGTTGGATTTGAGTGAAATTAGTATGGTTGGACTCGTAATTGAATTAGTTGTTGGATTTTGTAAGTTTTGTCGGGTTTCGAGGTGCGAGCCCGAGTTTGACTTTTTGGTTGACTTTGAGTAAATGTGTAATGACTCAACCTTTATCGATTGGGTTTGCTTACTATGGCATTATTTGATGATTTTAAGTTGCTTTTGGCTAGTTTCGAGCCATTCGGAGGATGATTTGAATGGGATGGCGCTTCTACTATATCGATTTGGCTTGTTTGAGGTAAGTGTCTTGCCTAACTTTGTTGAGGGAATTTTTCTCACTATTTGAAGTTATTTGCTACATGCGGGGGTGATACATATATGAAGTGACGAGCATATATTCTTGTGCCAAGATTAATCATGCTCGGGGATAGATTATTCTATGAATTGTGCCTCGTAGAATTACGTGACCATCTCGCTTCATGTCTTACTTGACTCATAGATACTAAGAATATATAACTAAATGTTAGAAACAAAAATTTAGTTTATTATAAGTTGATTTAAATTTGACGGAATTATAAGAAAACATTGATGTGTCTAATTCGGTCATCACTATTCTTAATCATTAATACATTGCTACGGCCGATATTCTTGAGATGCTAGATTCTATACTCGTGTTGTAGATCATTCGTGAGATTTGTTGAAATACTTTAATAATAAGGTTCCTAAGGGTTTATTGAACTATTGTAGGCTTGAAAATTGTGATTGGGATTCTTTTGGAATATTCTTTTAAACACCCTCCTTGATGTTATTTATGCTTCCTACCTTGATTTACATTGATATACATATGCTTGGTAAGGAAGAGTGTAAAGAATGAAGGGTGATGTCGTGCAATGTTATGAGAGTTTAAAGCACGAAGGGTGATGTCGTGCCATGTTATGTGAGTGTAAAGCACAAAGGGTGATGTCGTTCCATATCAATTGAGAGTAAAAGCATGAAGGGTGATGTCGTGCCATATCAACTGAGAGTTAAATCATGAAGGATGATGTCGTGCCATAACATTTGAGAATAAAAGCACGTAGGGTGATGTCGTTCCATGTTATGTGAGTGTAAAGCACGAAGGGTGATGCCGTGCCATTTAATTTATATTATCATGCTCTTAAATAATCAAGAGTTTATGGCACGATGGGTGTTTCCGTGCAGGCGAGGACGAGGGACATATATTATATTATGATATCTTTTTCTTGTGTATACGTTCATGCCTTTACATTGAGATATTATTGTCGTATTTATGGTTCTTATTGCTACTTGTGTATTTTCTACTTCATCATTACTGTGTATTTTCTACTTCATCATTACAGTTAACGGCATTTCTTCCATCTAATTTGTACTGTTAAACACATATTTGGTGAGGATGAGATAAACGCACGAAGGGCGTTGTCGTGCAATTGACTTGATATCCAAATACATTCATGACGCTCTGAAAGTTATGGAGTGATTATCGTGGTTATTGTTTATCGTTCTAAGGAAAAGTTTGGTCGAGATATTGGATAATGTTAAATTGAGATCTCTTCTTGTACTCAGTTATTGATTTGAATATTTGTTTCGTACACTCTTTTCTGTTATATCGTAGTATAGTTCTTTTTCTAGTTTATGGTGCAGGTTTTATCAGTGAGTATCTTTTAACTAAAAAGCCTCATCACTACTTCAACGAGGTTAGACAAGATACTTACTGGGTACATGGGCTCGATTGTACTCATACTATACTTATGCACATTGCGTGCAGATTTTGGAGTGGAGATGTTGGTGTTGTCGGGGGCTGACTCTGAAGATCTTCATGCATTCCGGAATATTGATGTCACTTGTCATTGGTAGCTTTAGGTTTTGCTAATCTAATTATGTAACTTTCAAACATATCGTGTATTTATTTGTACCAGCTTTGTAAATTTCAAATTATGAGAGCCTCATGATTCATACTACCAGCCCTTGGGTTAATATTTAAATATTCAGATAATCTTCACCGTTTCCTATAAATTTCATTTGGATTGTATTGATTGTTAGTTGGCTTACCTAGCTGGTCGAGTTAGGTTCCATCACAACTAGTGATTTTCGGGTCGTGACAATTTTCGATAATTAAACTCAGCATAACAAACAACCCCTTACGGAGTGACATAATACAGATATCTTCTGGATACTTTATTATTCACCGAAGTTTGCTCACACTAATTTTTTTATATAATAACGATACCAATTTATCGTACTGCATTGTAAGTGGAAACTTGAAATGACACCGTGGAGATAGACTATAGCTTACTGAGTTATTCACCACCACAACCTTACCCCCCAATATAATGAAATCTTAATTCTTCGCTCTTCAGACATTATGACAAAATGCAAAATAACTTAAGGAAGAAATATTTCAGAAGACATAAAGGATCCTGAATATATTTTTACAAAATCCTGAACCTCCTTAAATAAGGCAAAAACTAGTCGGAGGGTACAATTATTTGATGTATAGTGCTTTTAATTTGCGAGTTATACCCAGTTGAATTAGTTGTATGTCAGTTAAGCCCAGAAGAATTATTGGTGGCCCATTACTTAAGTGTAGCACGGTATATCACCGCGATATACCTTAACATACAAACGGCCGTTAAGGTATAGCGCGGTGAAATACCGCGTTATATATATTATGGTGCCTAGTTTTTTTTCACACATTTTGGTTCTTTGAGTCCATAAACCACATTTTTGTTCTGGTCTCTTTAATTTTCTACCCTACATTCTGTCTCATATTCCTTCGTCAACATTATAGTCTTAATTTCTGTTTGGACATAGATTTTGGCTATTTTCTTTCCAAAAGAAATCAAAAATATTATTTTTTCATGAAATTTGATCAACTTTATATATAAAAAATCGAAGAAAATTTTTCAAGTTCCATAAACTGATTTGGGTTAGTTTTTGGATAAAATATTTTCTTTCACTCACAAAACTTTTAACATTGTTTCAAGTAAAATGCATGTTGAAACACAACTTCAACTTTCAAAATTTATTTTTTAACACAACTTCAAAACTTCTTTTTTTTCAAGTTCAATTTAATCTATGTCCAAACCAGTCCGGCTCTGGTTTTTCCTTAGGGCCCCAATTTTCGGGGGCCCATTTTTTAGGAATACTACATATTTTATCGGTTTATAGGTTTTTTTTTATTTAAAAAAATAAATAATATTATATATATATATATATATAGTACTTTTATACTTTTTATATAAAAAGAAAGAATGTTTTTTAGATATATTAAAAAAGTAAAGCGAAAAATAGTAGAAAATAGTTGTCACTTTGATTTGATTTGACAACTCTACTTTTTACTCTTCTTCCCAAGTAATCCCAACCCAACGTTACAATTTCATTTCATTCTCCATATTCCAGAAGACATATCTTTTTCATTCCTCTTTATTCATGCTCATCTTGTTAATTCTTTCTATTAGATTTTTTTCTTTCTCCAACAAGCCAACAACTAGATATTTTGGAATCAAAGTCTTCAAACATCTTGAATCAGTCAGTCATTGGGTAATATCATTCTAACTTTATCTAGTGTTATTGTCACGACCCAAATCCCAATTTAGGTCGCGATGGCGCCCAACTCCGATGTCAGGCAAGCAAACCTTAATTTACTAGTGAACACTTTTTAATTTATAAAATAATTCACCATACTTAAGAGGGATTTTTCTTTCAAATGCATAAATTCGAAGTAAATTAGTGACTTAGACAACCAAAAGTGAGCAATAATTATAATAACCACCACTATCATTACAACCCAAAGGAATAGAATATCCATTATGTGGGTATGCTAGGAACTGGCGTCACAGATCTACGGGCATCTAATAGAAACGAATATCCAAAAGAAAGTACAAGTTTTCCCTACTGTCTGAAGAAAAATAATACATATATAGCAAAAGAAAAGAGGAACTCCAAGGTGCTGCCATAGAGATACATCAAGGAAAGCAGCTCACCGAGAAGTCCACGCCAAATATACGTCAGGGAAGAGCTCCGGATAAATGCCCAGATGCACCTGCCTCAGAGCCAGTACAATTAAGTACAGAAGCGTAGTTATGAGTACATAAACAGATATGTGCCCAGATAGTATCCCGCCTAATCTCGAAGAAGTAGTGACGAGAGGTAGACGTGATACCTACTAGGGTCAAAATTTTGTATAACATAATTTAATAATGACTAGGCAGGCATAATAGTCGTAATAATCACAAAGACATAAGATATCAGGTTTAATTGTAATTTCCTTTGCATGTTAAATTTCACTAGCATATAATGCACTAAATTCCCTTTTTCACATGGAACGGTTTATATAATTGCAGCAAGACTCCCAGTAGATCATATAGCACATAATAGGCCGAAAGCGTACGACCGAAGCGTCGCGAAAAAATAAATGTGCACTGCCTAGGGTCGAACGACTTGAGCCATAGATGCATCTATTACCCCGCTCGCGAATCGAACATGCGACACGATTGGCATAATCGTAGGGCTATTCCGCTCACGAATCATACATGTGACGCGGGCGCCACATACATACAAAAAATTATCAATATTTAGGGAGCTAACAGAGATTATACTTTAAAGAAAGAACTTAAGCAATATAATATGGAACATAACTTCCTAATATTCTCATGCCAATTCAAGGATAATAAGCAACTCAAAATGCATTTAGGAATACATGTAAGGCACATATAAGCATGCTTGTGAGTCCTAGAACTACCCAACATAACATAGTAGTAGCAGCACACGGACTCTCGTCACTTCGTGCGTGTGTAATCCCCGCAAATAAGGACATGCAATTATTTATAATCACCTATGGGGACAATTCCCTCTTACAAGGTTAGAAAGGAGACTCACCTTGTGTCGACCTACTCTCCGGGTAAAGAATGCACCCGAAAAATCCAAACTCATCACCCAAGGACTCGAAACTAGCCAAATGTTATACAAATATATCAATTTATACTCAAAAGTACGGAATTCTCTATTTACTTAGTTATTTCACCTTACTTTGAAAAATCCTAAAATACACCCCCAGGCCCACATGCTCGGATTCCAGAAATATTTGAAGGAATCAATTATCCATAGCCTAAGGATCATTAATATATAGTTTTTGTCTGATTTTATGGAAAATTCCTTGGTAATCTTCAAATTTTTATAAAACCTAGGTTTTCACTCTAACCCTTAAATTTCCACTAATTAATGAGTTAATCTACCTAAGAATCCAAGTATTAGACTATGTTTATGGTAGGAATTTCTTACCCCAAAATAGCCAGGTCATTTGGCTCTCTTGCATGCTCAAAAATCACCCCAAGGAAGAAGAAGAATGACCAAAAATGGTTTAAGTCCCGTTTTAAAAACACACTGCCCAACTGCCCCTTCTATGCGAACGCATTAGGGGCAGTGCATTCACGATGAAAAAAAGTCCAGGGCCTGATGAAGCCTTCTATGCGAATGCAGAGAGGTCTTCGCGCACGCGGAGGCTAGCTTGGCTAGACCTACGCGAACGCGGTTGGGGGGGGGGGGGGGTGCGAACACACTGAGTAAGGGCAAAGCTTGTCTAGCCCAATGCCCTACCCTATGTGAACGCGGAGCACCTATACGAATGCATAGGGAAATTTTCACCCCTGCCCAGATCCTTCTATGCGAACGCGACAGAGCAACCGAGGATGCATAAAAGGAAACCATACACAGAAATTCTAGTGTTTTGCATTTAACTTCGAGGGGTCTGAAACTCACCCGAGCCTCTCGGGACCCCGTCCAAAGGCACTTGCAGGTCTGTATTCATGATACGGACTCGCTCGAATTTACGAAACGTGAAAAACAACAACAAAACGAAGAATTCGACGCAAAAACCAAATTGAATCAAACTTTGAACTTAAAGTTCTAGAATTCGCTTTCAATGCGCCGAACTGACCTATACTACTCGGAATGACACCAAATTTTGCAAGCAAGTCATAAATGACATAACGGAACTATTCCGGGTCTCGGAATTCCGTTCGGGCCTCGATAACACAAAAACATGTTCTAACCCAAATTCCAAATTTAAGGAAACTCTAATTTCGGTACTGGGCGCCGAAACGCCCCCGATTCATCCAAAACCCATTCCGAACATACGCCCAAGTCCGAAATCATTACACGAAGCTACCGGAACCGTCAAAACTCGATTCCAAGGTCGTTCACCCAAAATGTTGACCGAAGTCAATCTTAGCCTTAAAGGACAACATTAAGGAACCAAGTGTTCCTATACCACTCTAAACGCTTCCGAATCCCGAACCACCCATCCCCGCAAGTCATAAATCATAATAAGCCGCTACGGGAAGTCTTATTTAGGGGAATGGGGTCCTGATATACAAAACGACCGGTCGGGTCGTTACATTCTCCACCTCTTAAACAAACGTTCGTCCTCTAACGGGTCTAGAATCATGCCTGAAGTGCTGAATAAATGTTGATATCTTCTCCACATGTCCTCCTCGGATTCCCAGGTCGCCTACTCGACTGGTTGGCCCCTCCACTTGACCTTTACGGCAGAAACTCGCTTGGATCTCAATTGGTGATCCTGCCTGTCAATAATAGCAATTGGATCCTCCTTGTAGCCCAACTTCTCATCCAACTAAAAATTGTGCTGAAATAAACCACGTGAGAGAAGTCGGCGTGGTACCTCCGAAGCATGGATACATGAAAGACCGGATGAACTCCTGATAACTTGGGATGTAAAGCAAGCTCATAAGCAACCCATCCAACTCGCCTCAATACTTCGAAAGGACCTATAAACCTCGGGCTCATCTTGAACTTCTTCCCGAACCTCATAATACCTTTCATCGACGAGACTTTCAACAGAACCTTATCTCCCTCCATAAATGATACATCATGCGCCTTCTGATCCGCGTAACTCTTATGTCTGGACTGTGCTGTGCGGAGCCTCTCATGAATCAACTTCACTTTCTCCAAAGCATCTCTCATATGGTCGGTGTCACATAACTTAGCCTCGCCAGGCTCAAACCACCCGATAGGAGAACGACATCGCCGACCAAAGTCAATCACACATGCCTTGAGCATGTCCTCCAATATCTGAACCTTCCGCTCCGACTGACCATCAATCTGAGGGTGGAATGCTGCACTGAGATCTATCTGGGTTCCCATCTCACTATGTAATTCTCTCCAGAAATGGGTGAACTGAGGACCTCGATCTGATATGATGGACACCGGCACACTGTGCAACCGGACTATCTCCCGAATGTAGATCTGGGCTAACCTCTCAGAAGTATAAGTAGTAGCCACTGGAATGAAATGCACCAATTCGGTCAATCTATCCACAATGACACAAACCGCGTTAACCTTCCGCAAAGTCCGAGACAACCCAACCACGAAGTCCATAGTGATGCGCTCCCACTTCCACTCAGGAATGGGCATCTGCTGAAGTAGGCCTCCTGGCCTCTGGTGCTCACACTTAACCTACTGCCAATTAAGACACCTAGCCACATACTCCACAATGTCCTTCTTCATCCGCCTCCACAAGTAATGCTGCTTCAAATCACGATAAATCTTTGTAGCACCAGGATGAACAGAATACCTAGAACTATGTGCCTCATCTAGAATCCTCTCCCTCAGATCATCAACATTAGGAACATATAAAAGGTCATGAAGTCTCAGAACACCATCATCACCAATAATAACCTCTTTGGAACCACCCTGAACCACTGTCTTCCGAAGCTCTGCCAAGCACAGTTCATCAAATTGCCGAGCCTTAATTTCACCCAATAACGAAGAGTGAGCAACCACATGTGTTAGAACTCGACGAGGCTCTGAAATGTCTTATCTCACCAGGCGATTAGCCAAGGACTGAATGTCCAAGGCTAGAGTTCTCTCATCTGCTGCAATATAAGCCAAGCTACCCATACTCTCCGCTTTCCTGCTCAAAGCATCTGCTACCACATTCGCCTTGCCCATATGATAAAGAATGGTGATGTCATAATCCTTCATCAATATAAGCCAAGCTACCCATACTCTCCGCCGTCCTGCTCAAAGCATCTTCTACCACATTCACCTTTCCCGGTTGATAAAGAATGGTGATGTCATAATCCTTCAGCAACTCAAGCCACCTACGCTACCTCATATTAAAATCCCTCTGTTTGAACAGGTGTTGTAAGCTGCGGTGATCTGTGTAAACCTCACAGAACACCCCATACAAATAGTGCTTCCAAATCTTAATAGCATGAACAATCACCGCCAACTCCAAATCATGCACATGATAGTTCTTCTCATGAACCTTAAGCTGGTGGCGAAGCATAAGAAATAACTCTCCCTTCCTGCATCAACACACACCCCAAGCCAACACGTGAAGTGTCGCGATACACTGTATACATCCCAGAATTGGAAGGCAATAACAGAACTGGTGCTGAGGTCAATGCTGTCTTGAGCTTCTGAAATCTTGCCTCACAATCGTCGGACCATCGGAACGGGGTATTCTTCTGAGTTAATCTAGTCAATGGGGCTGCAATGGAAGAGAAGCCCTCCACAAATCGCCGGTAGTAGCCTGCTAGACCCAAGAAACTCATGATCTCTGTAGCTGAAGTAGGACGTGGCCAACTCCGAACTTCCTCAATCTTCTTAGGATAAACCTTGATACCCTCTCCGGATACCACATGCCCCAAGAATGCCACAGAATCCAACCAGAACTCACACTTGGAGAACTTACCATATAGCTTCTGTTCTCGCAAAGTATGGAGCAGAACTCTCAAATGCTGCTTGTGCTCCCCCAGGCTACGTGAGTAAATCAAAATGTCATCAATGAAGACAATGACAAAGGAATCAATATACGACCTGAATACCCTGTTCATCAAGGCCATAAATGATGCTGGGGCATTATTCAAGCCAAAGGACATCACCAGGAACTTATAATGACCATATCTCGTACGAAAAGCAGTCTTCGGAACATATGAGGCCCGAATCCTCAACTGATGATATCCCGATCTAATATCAATCTTAGAAAAACACCCGAGCAGCCTGTAACTAGTCAAACAAATCATCGATGCGCCGCAAAGGATACGTGTTCTTAATGGTGACCTTGTTCAACTGGCGGTAATCAATAGACATCCGCATAGTCCCGTCCTTCTTCTTTACAAAGAAAACTGGGGCACCCCACGACAATACACTCGGCCTGATAAACCCCTTATCTACCAACTCCTCAAGCTGCTCATTCAACTCCTTCAACTCTTTCAGAGCCATACGGTACGGAGGAATAGATATAGGTTGGGTGCCTGGAGCTAAATCAATGTAGAAACCAATATCACGATCCGGAGGCATGCCTGGAAGGTATAAAGGAAATACATCAGCAAACTCTCGAACCACTGGAACTGAATCAATCGCCAGAGACTCGGCGGTGGTGTCCCGCGCATAAGCAAGATAGGCCAGACAACCCTTCTCAACCATATGTTGAGCCTTCAGGAATGAAACAACCCGGCTGGCTGCACTAACTGAGGAACCTCTCCACTCCAGCCTAGGCAACTCGGGCATGGCTAAAGTGACTGTCTTGGCATGGCAATCTAGCACGGCATGATAGGGAGATAGCCAATCCATGCCTAGAATAATATCTAAATCAACTATGTCGAGCAATAGGAGATCCGCTCTGGTCTCGAACCCACAAAATGAAATCACATAGGACAGATAAATCTAGTTTACTACCACAGAATCGCCCATGGGAGTGGGCACATAAATAGGAGTACCCAAGGATTCGCGAGGAACATCCAGGAAACAAGCAAGTAAAGCTGACACATATGAATAGGTGGATCCTGGATCAAATAACACTGATGCATATCTACCACATACTGAAATAGAACATGTGATCACGGCATCTGAGGCCACTGCATCTGATCGGGCCAGAATAGCATAGAATCTAGTTGGAGCACCGGATGACTGACCTCCGCTGGAATGAATAGGGGCCGGTAGAGCTCCCCCCTGCCTGGCCTCCACCTCTGGGACGACATCTACCAGCCTGCCCGCCACCTCTGGGGTGGACGAACCGCCGGTGCTGAAAATGTAGGCTGATAGCTCTACTGAATAGCCTTGTCCCGAAGCTTGGGACAAGTCCTCCTCATATGGCCTGGATCCCCACACTCATAACATCTTGCCGGTGGCGTGGCTTGCTGCCCTGAAGAAGAACCGTGGATAGCTAGAGGGCGGTGAGAACCCTCTAGCATGGCACTGAAGTAAGGACTAGAAGACCCCTAATGATCGGAATACTTTCCTGAATGGCTGGTGGACGGTAGGAACTCTCTGGCATGGTGCTGAAATAGGGCCTCACTGGAGCACCACGGGGAGGTGGTGGAGGAGCTGAATACGGAGGCCTGCTAGGCTGGCCTCGACCGAATTGACCTCTACCCCTGGCTGGGGCACCTCTGAAACCTCTTGAAAATCTAGCTCTCTTATCCTGCTGACTCTGCTATCTTCCCCTCGAACGATAACCCTCAATCAGACGAGCTATCTCGACCACAAGCTGATAAGGAGTCCCCATCTCCACCTCTCGGGCCATAATGGCCCTAATACCTGAGTGAAGCCCATCTACGAAATCCCGCACTCTCTCAGCATCAGTAGGAAGTATCATAAGGGCATGACAAGACAACTCCGAAAACCTGGCCTCGTAGTTTGTCACTGACATCTGTCCCTGCTCTAACTGCTCAAATTGATACCGCAGCTTTTTCTCTCGGAGGGTGGAATATACCTGTCCAGGAACAACTGAGTGAACTGCTCCCAGGTGATAGGAGGGGAACATGTCGATCTACCAAGGACATAGGACTGCCATCATCTGTGGGCCCAACCCTCAAGCTAAAAAGTAGTGAAGTCAACTCCACGGGACTCCAGTATCCTCATGTTGTGTAGTCTGTCCCTGTACCTACCAATGAAATCCTGGGGATCCTCGCCCTGCTCACCTCTGAAAGTAGGAGGGTGAAATCGGGTCCATATATCCAGTAACTTCTACGTATCGCCGTCCGCAGCTGGTCTGAGCTCGGGTGCTACTGCTACTGGCTGGGCTCCACCCACGGGCAGTGTACCGGGGGTCTAATAAACTGTTGCTACATGGCGTGCAGTCTGGGCAGTAGGGGGGCTCCCCCTCCTGTCTGAGATATGGAAGTATCCGCTTGAAATAAATCAGCCTGCGTTATAGTGTCCATGAATGTCATCATACGACCCATGACCTCCTGGAAGCCTGGCGCCGTCATAAAGTTTACTGGGATAGGATCTGCTGGGGGCACCTTGCTCTGCTCCTCTGTGATAGGATTCTCTGCCGGATCTGCTGGGTATGCTATTGGAACAGTTCTGGGACACCCTCGTCCTTACCTCGAGTCGGTGCCCTCCCCCGACCTCTGCCACGGCCTCAGGCGGAGGGGGTAGAGGCATCTCCCGTGTCTGGAATGACAGCCACGCGATTCCTCACCATCTGTGAGAGAATAGAAGAATAAGATTTAATAAACCATCAACTGCACGATAGAACATGAATAAAAAGAGGTTTCCTAACACCCTATAGCCTCCCGAAGATAAATACAGACGTCTCCGTATCGATCCGCAAGACTCTATTGGGTTTTCCCGTGACTTGTGAGACCTAGGTGAACCTAGAGCTTTGGTACCATATTTTCACGACCCAAATACCAATTTAGGTCGCGATGGCGCCCAACTCCGATCTCAGGCAAGCCAACCTTAATTTACTAGTGAACACTTTTTAATTTATAAAATAATTCAGCATACTTAAGAGATTTTTCTTTCAAATGCATAAATTCGAAGTAAATTAGTGACTTAGACAACCAAAAGTGAGCAATAATTATAATAATCACCACCATCATTACAACTCAAAGGAATAGAATATCCACTACGTGGGTATGCTAGGAAGTGGCGTCACAGATCTACTGGCATCTAATAGAAACGAGTATCCAAATGAAAGTACAAGTTTTCCCTACTGTCTGAAGAAAAATAATACATATATAGCAAAAGAAAAGAGGAACTCCAAGGTGCTTCCAGAGAGATACGTCAAGGAAATCAGCTCACCGAGAAGTCCACGCAAAATATACGTCAGGGATAAGCTCCGGATAAATGCCCAGATGCACCAGCCTCAGAGCCAGTATAATTAAGTACAGAAGCGTAGCATGAGTACATAAACAGATATGTGCCCAGTGAGTATCCCGTCTAATCTCGAAGAAGTAGTGACGAGAGGTAGACGTGATACCATAATTTAATAAGGACTAGGCAGGCATAATAGTCGTAATAATCACAAAGACATAAGATATCAGGTTTAATTGTAATTTCCTTTGCATGTCAAATTTCACTAGCATATAATGCACTAAATTACCTTTTTCACATGAAACAGTTTATACAATTGCAGCAAGACTCCCGGTAAATCATATAGCACATAATAGGCCAAAAGTGTGCGACCGAAGCGTCGCGAAAAAATAAACGTGCACTGCCGAGGATCGAACGGCTCGAACCATAGATGCATATATTACCCCGCTCGCAAATCGAACTGTCACGACCCCAAATCCTAAACCAGTTGTGATGGCGCCTATCGTGGAACTAGGCTAGCCAATAATCACATATTTACAAATTGAAAGCATTTCATAAAGTATATAGAATTTACTAAATCCATTACGCAAAGTAAATAGTTAAACAGTCAAACCAACCCCCAAAACCAGGAGTCAACATGTCATGAGCATCTAAGAAAAATATGCCAAAAGGTATACTATTATAATAAAAAACCTCCGAACGAATAGCTAGATACAACAAAAGAAGGGAAAACAAAGATGTTGCGGGCGCTAAACAGCTACCTCTAAATCCCGAACTCCGGCTCCGCACGGAATAGATAGCTAATGCTCGGTATCTGCACCTGAATCTGCACACAGGGATGCAGGGAGTAATGTGAGTACGCCAACTCAGTAGTAAGAACAATAAATCAAGTCTAAGCGGCAAAAAACACATAAAAATCAATATCATCAATTCACAATATGTACAACCTTTCTTCCAACAGTATATACATAGATATATGAAATCATCATACCTTAAACCCAACTTCAGAAAAATCCTTTGAAAGAAGAAAGTGTTTATCAACAATTTAAAATCGAAAGATTTAGTGTAAAAATGAAATAAATCACAAGTAGCCCCTCGGGCAAAAACATGAATCATAAATCGCCCCTCAGGCAGAACATCAGTCAGCACCTCACAGCTACTCAGTATCAGCACCTCGGGCAACCTTACAGTCACTTATGCCTCCCAATCACTCATCACTCGGCACTCAGCACTCAACACTCAGCACTCAGCACTCAATAGGTACATGCGCTCACTGGGGGTGTGTACAGACTCCGGAGGGGCTCCTTCGGCCCAAACTCTAATATCAAGCCACCTCGTGGCGTATCATATCGTCACAAAATCCCTCGGCCTCACTCAGTCACAACTTCTCAAAAGCCCCTCGGGCGTATCAGTAAAAACGGGGTACTCGACCCAAAACATCATTTATATCTTAAAATAGTGTAAACCATGCTGAGTTTCGAAAACAGTAAGCACAATGTGACTGAGTGTAAATCATCTATAAACAGTGAGGAAATAGTAGTAAAAATCCCCCAAGGGATCTAAACAAGTCGGCGCGAGGCCCCAAACATGGCTTATAGCCAAAAAATAGCAATAGTCTTTAGAACACAGTTTAACATATGATTTAGAGTAAAATACGCAACTCAATAGTTGTCGTGGAGAGGATCAAGTCCAATCCAAAATCAGTGTGAGCCACATACTCGTCATCCGACATATGCGCTATTCTAAAAACAGTGAGAAATATGAAGTCCGGGGTTTCATACCCTCAGGACAAGATTTATAACCATTACTTACCTCCACTGGGCCACAAAACTAATCCGCGATGCTCTTGTCCCTAAAATTGGCTCTCGATTGCTCCGAATCTAACCAAAACCAGTTTAACATCATCAATATATGCTAAAGGAACACAACCCAACCGAAAATTATCAATTTATACAAAAATCTCAAAATTTGGCCAAACCCGAGCCCGGGCCCATGTATAGAAATTCGATAAAATTTACATCATTGGAATCCTCGTCCTCCCACGATTCTATACATACCAAGAACACAAAAATCGAACCACAATTGCCCACTCAAAAAGAATTTTCCAAATTTTTCCTCCCATTTTTCCCAACTTTTCTACTTTAATTCCTCAAATTGCATGGTGAAAAACAAGACAAATTCATGAAATTGAACCAAAAATGATTGAAGAACACTTACCACAAGAACCCCACTAAAAAGCTCGTCCAAAATCTCCTCTCCCCGAGCTCTCTAAGGAAATATTGAGTTATGGCCAAGAACCCCCGAATTTAGAACTTAAACTGACTGCCCAGACTTTTCTTCATCGCGAACGCATCACATTGACCGCATTCGCATAGAACAATCCAATAGGCCCCTAATTTTTACTCTACACGAATGCACCAAAATCCATGCGAACGCACTGCTCCACCACCCCAGGCCTTCGCGAACGCATGGTCTCCTACGCGATCGCACAGGCCAATGGGCCTGGGGTCCTCAGGTGCTTCCTACTCTACGCAACCACACACATACCCCCGCGTTCGTGATCGCCACCCTGCTTAACACTCCGCGTTCGCACCCCTTCGCCCGTGAACGCATTGAAAAACTGGCCCCCTTCCACCAAACACTCTATGCGAACGCGAGCCCTCTTCCGCGAATGCATAGAGTAAAACTCTGCTGCAGAAACAACAGCAAACCAGCCAAGTTCCAAAATCAAAAATCGATCTGTTAACCTGTCAAAACACACCCGAGGCCCCCGAGACCTCAACTAAACATACCAAAACACCCCATAGAATCATTAAAACTTAGTCGAGCATTCAAAACACCAAAAACAACACAAAAACACCAAAATTACATCAAATTCAAACCTATGAACTTTGAAACTTCCAAATTTCGCCAATGATGCCGAAACCAATCAAAACACATCCGATTGACCTGAAAATTTGCACACATATCCAGAATGATATTACGGACCTGTTCCAACTTCCGAAATTCCATTCAGACCCCGATAGACTATTTTCCACTGTTGACCGAAAATCGCCAAAAAATTAACTTTCGCCAATTCAAGCCTAATGCTACACCGGACATCAAAACTTCATTCCGAACACACTCCTAAGTCCTATTCACCTGAAGAAGCTATCCGAGCCATAAAATCCGCATTTCAAGGTCGTTTACCAATAAGTCAACTCTCAATTGACTTTTTAACTATTAGGCTACTTTAAGAGACTAAGTGCCTCAATTCTCACCATGAACACTCCGAATCAAAACCAACTGACCCAACACAACATAAACAGGCTAAGAAATATATGATAAAATTGAAACGGAAGAAACGGGGCTAATCTCATGAAGCGACCGGCCGGGTCGTTACATCTTCCCCCTCTTAAACAAACGTTCTTCCTCGAACGGGTATAAAAACATACCTAGAGTCTCGAATAAGTGAGGATATCTATCCCGCATCTCCTGCTCGGTCTCCCAGGTGGCCTCCTCCACCGGCTTCCCTCTCCATTGAACCTTCACTAAAGCTATATATCCTCAAACCTCAGCTTTCTAACCTGTCGACCCAAAATAGCCACTGGCTCTACCTCATATGACATATTGCCCTCGAGTTGAACCGTGCTGAAGTCCAAAACATGAGAGTGGTCACCAACATACTTCCGGAGCATCGAAACATAGAACACCAGATGAATACTCGCCAGGCTGGGAGGCAAGGCAAGTCTATAAGCCACCTCCCCAATCCTCTGAAGCACCTCAAACGGCTCAATTAACCTGGGACAACTTTCCCCTCTTCCCTAACCGCATAACACCCTTCATGGGTGACACCTTCAGCAACACCCTATCCCCAAGCATGAAAGACACATCCCGGACCTTTCGGTCCGCATAGCTTTTCTGCCTAGATTGGGTCGTGCGAAGCCGCTCCTCACTCAACTTCGCCTTACCCAACGCATCCTGAACCAAGTCTGTGCCCAATAGTCTAGCCTCGCCTGGCTCAAACCAACCAACCGGAGATCTGCACCTCCTACCATATAAATCCTCATACGGAGCCATCTAGATACTCGACTGATAACTGTTATATAAGAAAACTCCGCGAGTGGCAGAAAATGGTCCCATGAACCCCCAAAATCAATGACACATGCACACAACATATCCTCCAAAATCTAAATGGTACGCTCCGACTGCCCTTCGGTCTGAGGATGAAATGCCGTGCTCAACTCGACTTGAGTACCCAACTCTCTCTGTATGGCTCTCCAAAACTGAGATGTGAACTGAGTACCTCTGTCAGAAATGATAGAAAGTGAAACCCCTTGCAATCGGACAATCTCCTTGATATAAACCTCAACTAACCGCTCCGAAGAATAAGTAGTACCAACAGGAATGAAATGCGCGGACTTGGTAAGCCAATCCACAATAACTCATATAGCATCAAACCTCCTCGAAGTCCGTGGGAGTCCAACTACGAAGTCCATGGTGATCCGCTCCCACTTCCACTCCAGAATATCAAATATCTGAAGCAATCCACTTGGTCTCTGGTGCTCACACTTGACCTGCTAACACTTGAGACACCGAGCCACAAACTCAACAATATCTTTCTTCATCCACCTTCACCAACAATACTGCCTCAAATCCAGATACATCTTTGCGGCACCCGGATGGATGGAATACCTCAAACTATGAGCCTCAGCTAGAACCAAATCTCGAAGGCCATCTACCTTGGGCACGCAAATCTGGCCCTGCATCCTCATGACCCCATCATCACCAATAACCACATCCCTGGCATCACCGCGACGGACCCTATCTTGAAGAACAAGCAAATGTAGATCATCATACTGGCATGCTCTAATTTGATCGTAAATAGAAGACCTGGAGGCTACACAAGACAATACACAAGCCAATAGATCCAATCTCACCAACTGAACCGCTAAAGCCTGAACATCAAGGGTTAATGGTCGCTCTGCTACTGGAAGGTAGGCTAGACTCCCCAAACTCTCTGCTCTGCGACTCAGGGCATCAACCACTACATTGGCCTTCCCCGGATGATATAAAATAGTGAGGTCATAATCCTTGAAAAGCTCCAACCACCTCCTCTAACGCAAATTCAGATCCTTCTGCTTAAGTAGATGCTACAAACTACGGTGATCAGTGAAAATCTCATAATGCACTCCATACAAATAATGACGCCAAATCTTCAAGGCGTGAACAATAGCTGCTAGCTCAAGATCATGCACTGGATAATTCTTCTCGTGCACCTTCAATTGCCTGGACACGTCGGCAATCACCCTACCGTCCTGCATCAAAACCGCTCCAAGGCCAGCTCTCGAGGCATCACAATAAACTGTATAAGAACCTGAACCCATAGGCAAAATCAATATTGGCGCTGTTGTCAAAGCTGAATTGAGCTTATGGAAGCTCTCGTCACACTCCTCAGCCCACCTGAACTGAGCATCCTTTTGGGTCTGCTTGGTCATAGGTGTTGCAATAGATGAAAACTCCTCTATGAAACGGCGGTAATACCCTGCCAAACAAAGGAAACTGCGAATCTCAGTAGCTGATGACGGTCTAGGCCAACTCTGCACCGCCTCTACCTTTTTCGAATCAACCTGAATACCTTCACTGGATGCCACGTGCCCCAATAATGTTACTGAATCAAGCCAGAACTCACACTTAAAATTTTTTGCATACAATCTCTTCTCTCCCAAGGTCTGCACAACTCTCAAATGTTGCTCATGATCCTCCCGAGATCGGGAATACACCAAGATATCATCAATAAACATGATGACGAAAGAATCCATATAAGGCCGAAACACACTGTGCATCAAGTGCATAAAGGATGCTGAGGCATTGGTCAGCCCAAATGACATAACCAGGAACTCACAATGACCATATCTAGTCCTGAAAGCAGTCTTCGGGATGTCTGGCCCCTGAATCTTCAACTGATGATAACCAGAACGTAAGTCAATCTTGGAAAATACCCTGGCAGCCTGCAACTGATTAAACAAGTCATCTATATGAGGCAAGGGATACCGATTCTTCACCAAAACTCTATTCAACTGCCGATAATAAATACACATACGCATAGAACCATCCTTCTTCTTTACGAACAACACCGGTGCCCTTTTAAGGTGACACACTAGGCCGAATGAACCCCTTATCCAGGAGTTCTTGAAGCTGCTCCTTTAATTCCTTTAGCTCTGCTAGTGCCATACGATAAGGTGGAATAGAAATAGGCTGGGTGCCTGACACCAAGTCAATACCAAAATCAATGTCCCTGTCAGGTGGCATGCCTGGAAGGTCTGCGGGAAATACGTCCGGAAAGTCACGGACCACGGGAACCGAATCAATAGCGGAATTCTCACCACTGACATCCCTCACAAAAGCCAGATAAGATAAACACCCTTTCTCAACCATGCGCTGAGCCTTCAGGTAGGAAATCACCCTGCTAGGCCTAAACTCAGAAGAACCTATCCACTCAACCCTCGGACATTCTGGCATAGCTAAGGTCACGATCTTAGCGTGACAATCATGAACGACATGACACGGAGATAACCAATCCAGGCCCAATATCACATCAAAATCGATCATGCTGAGTAATAGTAGGTCCACTCGGGTCTCCATACCCCCAATAGATATCATACACGACCGATACACACGGTCCAAAACAACAGTATCGCCCACCGGAGTCGACACATGAACAGAGGTAACTAGAGACTCACGGGGCATATCCAGAAAATGGGAAAAATATGAAGAAACATAGGAATATGTAGAACCAGGGTCAAATAAAGACAAAGCACCTTGGCAACAGACTGAGACAATACTTGCGATCACTGCATCGGAGGCCATAGCATCTGGCCTAGCTGGAAATGCATACATACGGGCTTGACCTCTACCTGCTTGACCTCCCCTTCTAGGGCAGCCTCTAGCTGACTGACTACCACCCCTGGCTGCCTAGGCGGGTGGTGAAGTAACTGGAGCTGAAGTCGAGGGCTGGCCCCCATGCTTAGAAGAACCACCGAGACGACGGGGAAACTGCCTCCACATGTGCCCAAACTCTCCACACTCAAAACAACTCCCTGGAGATGGAGGTGGGGACTGATAGAAACCCCTGGCACCAGAACGGCCACTGGAAGACTCATGCATAGAAAAACCCTAAACTGGTGGTGCTTGAGCTGCACTCTGAGCTGGGAGGGCACATAATGAAGTACGGCCTGGCTGAGAACCACAGGGACCATGCCCCGAAGATGCACCACTATACGCTCGATGGACTGACTGAGGAGGCCCGAATGAACGGCGTCTACCATGCTGAAACTGCCCCTGTAGGGAGTACCACTAGAACTTCCCGATCCACGAGGCCTCTTGGCCTCCCTCTCCTCTTGCTCCTGGTGGCGAACCAACTCAATATATTGAGAAATGTCCACAACCTGCTCGAATGAAGCATCTAATACTCTCTTCCGAGTCATAAATAGGAAGAGCATATACGTGAGGCCATCCAAAAACCTCCTAACTCTCTCCCTATTAATAGGGACCAACTCGGTAGCATGATGAGCCAACTCTAAAAATCGCATCTCATACAGCTGCTCAAAAGCCTGCGTTGCTCCTCCCTGTGAGACTGAGGTACATACTTCTCCAAGAAGATAGCGGAGAACTGCTTCCAGGTGAAGGGTGCTGAACCAACAGGCATACGCCTCTCAAAAGACTTCCACCAAGTGAAAGAAGCATCAGAAAATTGAAATGTAGCAAATGAGACCCCACTGGCTCCAAAATCCCAGTAGTACGCAGCATCCTGTGGCAATTATCTAGAAATCCCTGGGCATCCTCACCCTCAGCACCACTGAATGTGGGAGGCTGTAGTTTGCTAAATCTCTCTAGTCTACGCTGCTCGTCCTCTGGCATAACCGGAACCATGAAGTCCCGAACTGGAGTAACTGGCTGGGCTGGAACCACCCCGGCATCTGATGGCCTTGAGTACCCAGCTCAGGTGTCTGGGAAACTGGAATCTGACTTCCTCCCCCAGCCTGAGAAGTAGTGGAAACTGCCTGAGCAAGGGTGGTACACACCGTCAAGATCTGGTCCAAGGTCTCCTAAAGACCTAGGATAACAATAGGCAATATCGGTGCCTGGGCCTGCCCCACTGGAGTATCTGTGGAGGGAATATGACCCTGAGCAGTAGGGGGATCAACTGGCACTCCCTGGCTGCTGCACGGGCTGTTGCCTTACCTCTACCACGGCCTCGACCGTGGCCTCGACCTCTCATTGGTCTAGCTGGTGGCTGATCATCCTGATCGGTAGCACGAGTCCTCACCATCTATGAGAGAAGGAAACACCAGAAGTTTAGATTTCCGGAATCAACAACAATGGCACGACATAAAATTCAAGAAAATAAGATTGTTCCTAAGGGTTCTGCAGCCTCTCGAACATAAGTACACATGTCTCCGTATCGATCCGCAAGACTCTACTAAACCTGCTCATGACCGTTGAGTCCTATGTAACCTAGCCTCTGATACCAACTTGTCACGACCCCAAATCCTAAACCGGCTGTGATGGCGCCTATCGTGGAACTAGGCTAGTCAATAATCACATATTTACAATTTCTTTCCAAAATCGCAACCAATTGCAAGCATTTCATAAAGTATATAGAATTTACTAAATCCATTAGGCAAAGTAAACAGTTAAACAGTCCAACCAACCCCCAAAACCCGGATTCAACATGTCATGAGCATCTAAGAAAAATATGCCAAAAGGTATACTATTATAATACAAAACCTCCGAACGAATAGCTAGATACAACAAAAGAAGGGAAAACACAGATGTTGCCGACGCTGAACAGCTACCTCAAAATCCCGAACTCCGGCTCCGCACGAAAAAGATAGCTAATTCTCGATATCTGCATCTGAATCTGCACACAAGGGTGTAGGGAGTAATGTGAGTACGCCAACTCAGTAGTAAGGAAAATAAATCAAGTTTAAGCGGCAAGAAACACATAAAAATAAATATCATCTATTCACAATATGCACAACCTTTCTTTCCAACAGTATATACATAGATATATGAAATCATCATGCCTTAAACCCAACTTCATAAACAATCCTTTGAAAAAAAATGTGTTTTTCAACAATTTCAAACCGAAAGATTTAGTGTAAAAATGAAATAAATCACAAGTAGCCCCTATAGCAAAAACATGAATCATAAATCGCCCCTCAGGCAGAACATCACTCAGCACCTCAAAGCCACTCAGTATCAGCCCCTCGGGCAACCTGACTGTCGCTCATGCCTCCAATCACTCATCACTCGGCACTCAGCACTCAACACTCAACACTCAGTAGGTACTTGCGCTCACTAAGGGTGTGTATAGACTCCGGAGGGGCTCCTTCAGCCCAAGCGCTAATATCAAGCCACCTAGTGGCGTATCATATCCCCACAATCAGGCCCTCGGCCTCACTCGGTCACAACCTTTCAAAAGCCCCTCGGACATTTCAGTAAAATGGGGTACTCGACCCAAAACATCATTTTTATATCTTAAAATAGTGTAAACAAGGCTGAGTTTCTAAAACAGTAAGCACAATGTGACTGAGTGTAAATCATCAATAAACAGTGAGGAAATAGAAGTAAAAACCCCCAAGGTGTCTAAACAAGTCGGCACGAAGCCCCAAATATAGCAATAGTCTTTAGAACACAGTTTAATATATGATTTAGAGTAAAATACGCAACTGAATAGTTGCCGCGCAGAGGACTAAGTCCAATCCAAAAATTAGTGCGCGCCACATACTCGTCATCCGACATGTGCGCCATTCTAAAAACAGTGAGAAATATGAAGTCCGGGGTTTCATACCCTCAGGACAAGATTTATAACCATTACTTACCTCCACCAGGCCACAACACTAATCCGAGATGCTCTTGACCCTCAAATTGGATCATGATTGCTCTGAATCTAACCAAAACCAGTTTAACATCATCAATATATGTGAAAGGAACACAACCCAATTGAAACTTATCAATTTATACAAAAAATCTCAAAATTCGGCCAAACCCGAGCCCCGGGCCCACGTCTTGAAATTCGATAAAATTTGCATCACTAGAATCCCCGTCCTCCCACGATTCTATACATACCAAGAACACAAAATCGGACCACAATTGCCCACTCAAATCACCAAAACAATTTTTCAAATTTTTCCTCCCATTTTTCCAAACTTTTCTACTTTAATTCCTCAAATTGCATGGTGAAAACAAGACAAATTCATGAAATTGAACCAAAAATGACTGAAGAACACTTACCACAAGAACTCCACTAAAAAGCTCATCCAAAATCTCCTCTTCCCGAGATCTCTAATGAAATATTGAGTTATGGCCAAGAACCCCCGAATTTAGAACTTAAACTGACTGCCCAGACTTTTCTTCATCGCGAACACATCACATTGACCGCGTTCGCACAGAACAATTCAACATGCCCCTAATTTTTACTCTACACGAGCGCACCAAAAGCCATGCGAACACACTAGTCTACCACCCCAGGCCTTCGCGAATGCATGGGCTCCTACGCGATCGCATAGTCCAATGGGCCTGGGGTCCTCAGTTGTTTCCTACTCTATGCAAACGTACACACACCCCCGCGTTCGCGATGGCCACCCTGCTCACCCCTTCGCCTGGGAACGCATTGAACAACTGGCCCATTTCCACCAAACATTTTATGCGAACGCGAGCCCTCTTCTGCAAACGCATAGAGTAAAACTCTGCTGCAGAATCACCAGCAAACCAGCCATGTTCCAAAACCAAAAATCGATCTGTTGACCTATCAAAACACATCGGCCGAGTCGTTACACGAACATGCCACGCAGTTGACATAATAGTAGGGCTATTCTGCTCATGAATCATACATGTGACGCGAGTGCCACATACATACATTAAATTATCAACATTTAGGGAGCTAACAGAGATTATACTTTAAAGCAAGAACTTAAGCAATATAATATGGAACATAACATCCTAATATTCTCATGCCAATTCAAGGATAATAAGCAACTCAAAATGCATTTAGGAATAGATGTAAGGCACATATAAGCATGTTTGTGAGTCCTAGAACTACCCAACATAACATAGTAGTATCTATGCACGGACTCTCGTCACTTCGTGCATGCGTAGACCCCGCAAATAAGAACATGCAATTATTTATAATCACCTATGGGGACAATTCCCTCTTACAAGGATAGAAAGGAGACTCACCTTGTGTCGAACCTACTCTCCGGGTCAAGAACGCGCCCGAAAACTCTAAACTCGTCACCCAAGGACTCGAAACCAGCCAAATGTTATACAAATATATCAATTTATACTCAAAAGTATGGAATTCTCCTGTTTACTTAGTTATTTTACCTTACTTTGAAAAATCCTAAAATACACCCCGAGGCCCACATGCTCGGATTCCGAAATTTTTTGAAGGAATCAATTACCCATAGCCTAAGGATCATTAATATATAGTTTTGTGTGATTTCATGGCAAATTCCTTGGTAATTCTTCCAATTTTTATAAAACCTAGGTTTTCACTCTAACCCTTAAATTTCCACTAATTAATGAGTTAATCTACCTAAGAATCCAAGTATTAGACTAAGTTTATGGTAGGAATTTCTTACCTCAAAAATAGACATGTCATTTGGCTCTCTTGCATGCTCAAAAATCACCCCAAGGAAGAAGAAGAATGCCCAAAAATGGTTTAAGTCCCGTTTTAAAAACACAATGCCCAACTGCCCCTTCTATGCGAACGCATCAAGGGAAGTGCGTCGTGATGAACAAATGGCCAGGGCCTGATGAGGCCTTCTATGCGAACGCAGAGAGGTCTTCGCGAACGTTGAGGCTAGCTTGGCTAGAGCTACGCGAATGCGGCTGGGGGGGATGCGAACGCAGTGAGTAAGGGCAAAGCTGGTCTGGCCCAATGCCCTACACTATGCGAACGCGAAGCACCTATGCGAACGCATAGGGAAATTTTCACCCCTGCCCAGATCCTCCTATGCGAACGCGACAAAGCAACCACGAACGCATAGAAGGAAACCAGACACAAAAATTCTGGTGTTTTGCATTTAACTCCGAGGGGTCCGAAACTCACCTGAGCCCCTCGGGACCCCGTCCAAAGGCACTGGCAGGTCTTTATTCATGATACGGGCTCGTTCGAATTTACGAAAGGTGAAAAACAACAACGAAACTAAGAATTCGACCTCAAAACCAAATTGAATCAAACTTTGAACTTAAAGTTCTAGAATTCGCTTTCAATGCGCCGAACAGACCTAGACTACTCGGAATGACACCAAATTTTGCAAGAAAGTCATAAATGACATAACGGGACTATTCTTTGTCTCGAAATTCCGCCTGGACCTTGATAACACAATAACACGTTCTAACCCAAATTTCAAACTTACGGAAACTCTAATTTTGATACTTGGAGCCGAAATGCTCCCGGATCATCCAAAACCCATTCCAAACATACGCCCAAGTTTGAAATCATTATACGAAGCAACCGGAACCGTCTAAACTCAATTCCGAGGTCGTTCACTCAAAATATTGACCGAAGTCAAACTTGGCCTTAAAGGCCAATCTTAAGGAACCAAGTGTTCCTATACCACTCTAAACGCTTCCGAATCCCAAACCACCCGTCCCCGCAAGTCATAAATCATAATAAGCCACTACGGGAAGTCCCATTTAGGGGAACGGGGTCCCGATACGCAAAATAACCGGTCGGATCGTTATAGTTATTTTCATTTGTTATTTATTATTTTATTAATTTCACCCTATACATTTTGTTTATTTTTTAAAAAAATATAAATATGTTAACAAGAAAATATGCATCCGATTATTCAAAACCATCTTGGCACTAGTAGCTAGAAGAATAGTGTAACGATCCGACCGATTGTTTTGAGCTCTAGTGTGTCGTTCAACAGTTTGAGGCCATGAGCAGCTTCACTTCAAGTTGTATGACTTGTACACATGGTCAGAATTGAAATTCGGGATGTTCGGAGTGGATTTGGAAAGAGGATTCTCATTTCAGAAGCTTTAAGTAGGAAGAATCTGACTAAAGGTTAATTTTGAGCAAACGACCCCGGAATGAAATTTTGAAGATTCCAGTAGTTTCGTATAGTGATTTCGAACTTAGGAACATGTTCAGATTTGGGTCTGGAAGTCAGTAGGACAATTCAACGCATTTTGGTGAAAGTTGGAAAATAGAAGATTTTTGGAAAGTTTGACCGAGAGTTGATTTTGTAAAATCGAGGTCAGAATCTGATTCTGAAAATTAGAACAGCTCCATTATGTCATTTATGACTCGTGTGCAAAATTTGAAGTCATTCCGGATTGATTTGATACGTTTCGGTGCAAAATATAGAAGTTGAAAGATTTGAAAACTCACAATTTGGTTCGATGCGCGATTCGTAATTTCGACGTTGTTTGACGTGGTTTGAAGCCTCGACTAAGTTCTTATTATATTTTGGGACATGTTGGTATAATTGGTTAAGGTCCCGAGGGCCTCGGGTGGATTTTGAAAGGTTAACGGAATGGATTTCAGACAAAAAAAAGCTGCTGGAGTTTTTCTGCTGCAAAAGCTGTGTTGGACAGCAGCTGGTGCATCATAGAGCTGACTTTGGAAGCTTACATATCGAAATCTATAAGGAATCTGAAAATGAACAAAACATGGACGTTGTAGTCCTTTGATTCTAGTTTCCAGAAAGTTAAATCATTCATCATTTGTAAATTTGTACATAAAGTTATGATAGAGTGAATGAAGGCTGGTAAAGTAGTTTTGCCAGAAATTTCTGATGCGTGGAGCCGAGTTTGGAAGTTTATATCTCGAAATATATAAGGATTTATATGGTGGACAACCTATCTAATAAAGGATCTTTAAGTTGTTTTTTTCTAACGCTTCAAATCATTTGTCATTTGGATATTTCTACAAGGAGTTATGAACGTTTTAATAAAAGGTGTCCAGCAGGGAAAAACTTGTAATACGAGGTAGAACCTGCACACCGCAAGGTACAACTCGATGAAGCACTTGTGCCTATATAAGGCAGTCACAGGCAGCAGCCATTTTTGAGGATTTTCTTGAGCTAGGGATTGGTTCTTTCATGGTGGATTCAATCTTGGGGACTACTTAACAATACAAGGTGAGTTTTATTGGATATTTTAAGTTAATAAGATCCTATTAACACTAATAGTAACATCATTCAATCTTTGAAATCCCTAGAAATTTTTCAAGTTGTTAAAGAACACCAAATTTCCCAAACATTAGATTTTTAAGGAAAAACTTCAGGAAGGCAATACTAATGCTTCAAGCTCATTTCTTATGAGTCGGTGAGAGTAATTTTAATATTTGTCTCAAGTTGTTATAAGCCTTAGTTCATGGCATGAAAAGTGTTCTTGAGAAAATGAAGGAGAGCTAAATAGTGTTTTTAGAAATGAAATTGAAGGATGCAATGAACCTATAGAATTATTTTCTAGCTTAGTTCAAAGTGTTCAACTAAGTAATCACCAAATTGAATATTTTGGAAATGTTGGTTAAGGAAGACAATGAATAGTAATTTGGCGGTGTTGGAGAATTAATGTACTATCATTGATGACTTCAAATGGGTATTAAATGATAAGAGTTGAGTTGAATGTGCTAGTAAGTGAACCTATTAGACCATTTGAGCTGGAGGCTTGTAGCCAACTTGTGAGCCATAAATGGATATTGATAAATATTTTTGAGTCATATTTTGATTGTAAGATATCAATTTGTTGGTGTCGTATGAGCATTTTACTCAATGTTACGATGTCGGAGGAGGATTAAAAGCTTGTGAATATTAATAAAGCGAAAGCGAGTTTTGGAGCTGTCACAACCCAAATTCCCAACCGACGAGATCGTAATGGCGCCTAACACAATACTTGCTAGGCAAGCCAATGTTAGAAATTTAATTAACCATTCTCTTAAAATTAACCTATACATAACAGAACAATGTTAAAGATAAACTAAATCTAATATTTCCCAATAAGTAACTCCATGAATAATAATAATAACCGAATAAGTAAGCCGAATCTCGAACTAAATATATATAACCATAAACCTACCCAGGGTCTGGTGTCACAATTCACGAATTACTAAAGAGTACAACAGATAATGGACGGAAAGAAGTATATATGTATGTTTCGAATGAAATAAAATAACAATTAAATAGTGTAGAGAATACTCCAGGAATATACGGACACCAGAAGATCTACCTCTTGTTTCCAATGAAAATTCGCAGCTACTAAAATCTCCTAACTCTGGCTGATACCTAGGTCTGCACAAAAGAGTGCAGAGTGTAGTATCAGTACAACCGACCCCATGTATTGAGTAAGTGTCGAGCCTAACCTCGACGCAATAGTGAAGAGGATACGACTAGGCATTAACAATATAACCTGTGAACAATACATAATAAAGCAAGAACGAAATAATAATAATACTAAATAACCAGTAACTTGCAACAGTAAATAAAAACAACTCGGATAATTCTTTTCAGATCTTAGCTATAATCAACTCCTCAAAATTTCCAAGTTTCAATTTAAATCACAGTAAAAATCAGAGTATGAAAACCTTTTAAATAAAACCGTAGTTTTCCAAATCTTTATTTTTGAAAATCAGTAAAACATAAATATTCTCCCTTATCGCTCCTTGTTGCTGCGCGCAACTCGCTCCAACCTGTCCACCTTTATTGCTCCTCCCTATGTATATATATCACCTTTATTTCTCTTCTTGCGGCGTGCAACCCGATCCCGTCATTCCACCCTTATCACTCCTTGTTGCAGCATGCAACCCGCTCCCACCAGACATATCATATTAGTTTATTTATGAAATCTTTCACAATTCAGGCCAAGCCTTTCACAACATTTTTGTATCAACAATTGTAAACAGAAGCTATAAAACTCATGAACTTCATCAATTATCATTTCATAACGAAACCAACCGGAATTTATATACATATCGTGACACTGACATCCAGCTCAATCCTTATGTAACATAACAAAACCAAGAGAACAACCAAAACTTCCAAAATACTCGAAACAATACTTAACAATAGGTTAACGAATCCAAATAGACATATAAACATCAACGATCATGAAACAATTAAGCCCGAAAGCAAGTAAATGGAAACGGGGAAAAGACCTTGTTCAACAATAGTTTAGTGGTACATAGATACTCGTCACCTCACCTATACACCACATACATGTAAATTCACATGGTATTTAGGTGGGGATTCATACTCACTCAAATCAAGGTTAAACCAAGCACATACATCAAATTCGTCGCCACTCACTACTCAATTACCGCTTTTCCTTTTGAATTTGCCTCTAACCCGCTAGAATCTAATCATAATTACTTGAATATCATTAATTTATGCTAAAGGAACTAACTTTACTGAAAAATCATTGTTTTCCTAAGTTTTCTCAGAAAAAGTTAAAACCCGACCCCGGGCCTGCTTGGTCCAAACTCGGGGTTCGGACCAAATTCCGTTTACCCATTCACCCTCGAGATCGAATATGCAATTAGTTTCGAAATCCGACCCCAATTCGAGGTCCAAATTCCATTTTTATAAAATTCCCTAATTCTACCCAAACCCCCAATTTCTACCATGAAAATTCTTGATTTTTGATTGAAAAGGAATGAAAAACATTGGGTAATTGAAAGACAAGAGTTTAGAATTGTTTACCAACACTTTGGGGATGAATTTGTGTGAAGAAAATCACGTCTAGGGCTTGGTAGTTCAAAAAAATATGAAGAAAGAGGTTCTGCCAGTTTTTAAAGCATGATTTTATATAACTGGCAGGCCTTCATCGCACTCGCGATGGGCCTGCCGCGTTCGCATAGAGTTAGGACGAAATGCCCTTCGCGTTCGCGAGGAATCGAACGTATTTTCTAAGCTTTACTTCAGATGACCATCGCGTTCGTGGCCCAGTGGTACCGTTCAAGAAGAACAATTCGAGGCTCCCCTTCCCCAGGACCACTAACTCAACGCGTTCACGTAAGTTAGCACGCGTTCGCGAAGGGTATCCCACCAATGCTTCGCGTTTGCGGCCCAGACTTCGCGTTTGTGAAGGCAAAATGACCCCAGTACCTTTTACTCTACGCGATCGCGAAGAGGAATGCACCAGTGCACCAAAACAGCTAATAAACCATATTTTTACAACTCCAAATCATCTCGTAGCCTATCCAAAACTCACCCGAGCCCTCGGGGTTCTAAACAAAATATGCAAGCAAGTCTAAAAACATATATGGACTTTATCGTGCAATCAAATGATGAAAATAACATCTAAAACTATGAATTTAACCTCAAAGCTCATCATTTTTCTCAAGAACATTTAACTTTCACTATTTCTCAACCGGATGTCTGAATCACGTCAAATCAACTCCGATTCTTACCAAAGTTCACAGATAAGACTTAGATATCATAACAAAACTGTACCGGGCTCCAGAACCAAATTACGGGCCTGATACCAATGAGTTCAAACATTAATTTATTTATTTATTTCCTTAAAAATCCAGCAAAATAATTTCTTTAAAAATGGATTTCTAAGGTTAGGGACCTCGGAATTCAGTTACGGGCATACACCCAAGTCCCATAATTTACTGCGGACCTCCCGGGATTGTCAGAACACTGATCCAGGTGCATTTACTCAAAATGTTGAACAAAGTCAACTAAAACCAAATTTTAAATTCCAATAATTATTATGTCTCATATTTTCACATAAAAGCTTTCCGGTTTCACTTCCAGACTGCACACACAAATCGAAGTAAATAAAATAAATCTTTTTAAGGCTAATGATCCTGGAATGGAGTCTTAATTTATAAGATGAACCTTTGGGTCATAACAATCTCCACCTTTAAAACAAACGTTCGTCCTCGAACGGACATAGAAAATTACATGAACTGGCAAACAAGTGGGGATATCTACTTTGTATGTCTGACTAGGACTTCCATGTAGCTACCTCAACAGGCTGACCCCTCCGCTGCACTCTAACTGAAGGGTAACTCTTTATTCTAAACTGGCAAACGTGCCGGTCTAGAATGGCTACTAGCTCCTCCTTATAAATCAAATCTTTGTCCAATTAGACAGAGCTGAAATCTAACACGTGGGACGGGTCACCTTGATATTTCCGGAGCATAGATACATGAAATACCGGATGAACGGAGGATAACCCTGGAGGCAACGCAAGTCTATAAGCTACCCCCCCCCCCCACTCTATTAAGAATCTCAAATGGTCTGATATGCCTAGGGCTCAACTTGCCCTTCTTTCCAAATCTCATGACAGCCTTCATGGGCGGTACCCGAAGTAATACTCTCTTTCCAACCATGAATGCCACATCCCGAACCTTACGATCGGGGTAAATATTTTTCCTAGACTGAGATGCATGAAGTCGATCCTGTATAATCTTGACCTTATCTAAGTCCTCTTGAACTAAGTCTGTACCCAATAACCGAGCGTCTCCCGGCTCAAACCACCCAACTGACGATCTACACCGTCTACCATATAATGCCTCATAGGGAGCCATCTGAATGCTCGACTGATAACTATTATTGTAGGCAAACTCCGCTAATGGCAAGAATTGATCCCAAGAACCTCCAAAGTCAATAACACAAGCGTGGAGCATATCCTCTAGAATTTGAATAGTACGCTCGGACTGCCCGTCCGTCTGAGGATGAAATGTTGTGCTCAACTCAACTCGAGTACCCAACTCTCGTTGAACTGCCCTCCAAAAGTGCGAGGTAAACTATATACCTCGATCAGAAATGATAGACACGGGCACACCGTGAAGGCGAACAATCTCTCAAACCTATATCTCTGCCAACCGCTCTGAAGTGTAAGTACTTTCCACTGGAATGAAATGTGCTGATTTAGTCAACCTATCCACAATAACCCAAACGACATCGAACTTTCTCTGAGTCTGTGGGAGTCCAACAACAAAGTCCATAGTGATACGCTCCCACTTCCACTCATGAATCTCTATCTGCTGAAGTAAACCACCAGATCTCTGATGCTCATATTTCACCTGTTGGCAATTCAAACAACGAGCCACATAAGAAACAATATCCATTTTTATCCTCCGCCACCAGTAGTGCTGCCGCAGATCTTGATACATCTTGGAAACATCCGGGTGAATAGAATACTTAGAACTGTGATCTTCTTCAAGAATCAACTCACGAAGGCCATCAACATTAGGCACAGATACACGAACCTGCATCCTCAAAACAACATCATCTCCAACTGTAACCTTCTTGGCACCACCGTGACGAACGGTGTCCCTAAGGACCATCAAGTGTGGGTCATTATCTTGCCGATCTCTGATACAGTCGAATAAGGAAGACCGACCAACTGTACAAGCTAGAATATGGTTGGGCGAAATATCCAACCTCACGAGCTGATTAGCCAACGTCTGAACGTCTAAATCTAACGGTCTCTCACCAACTAGAATAAATGCAAGGCTTCCCATACTTACTATTTTCCTACTCAATGCATCGGCCACCACGTTGGCCTTTCCTAGATGATACAATATAGTGACGTCATAATCTTTCAATAACTCTATCCATCTCCTCTGTCTAAAATCAATATCCTTTTGCTTGAACAAGTATTGGAGGCTGCGATGATCCGTGTAAACCTCACATGGCACGCCATAAAGATAGTGCCTCCATATTAAATGCATGAACAATGGATACTAACTCTAAGCCATGGACAGGATAATTCTTCTCATGTATCTTTAACTTCCGAGACGCACACCCTTCCCTCTTGCATCAGTATCGCTCCCAACCCAACACGGGAAGCATCACAATATACCGTGAAAGATCCTGAACTTGAGGGTAACACTAATACCGGTGCTGAAGTCAAGGCTGTCTTGAGCTTCTGCAAACTCGCCTCACACTCATCCGACCATTTAAATGGGGCACCTTCTAAGTCAATCTCGTCATCGGGGCTTCAATAGACGAGAACCCCTCAACAAAACGATGGTAGTATCCCGCCAAACCCAAGAAGCTCCTGATTTCCGTGGCTGAAGTGGGTCTAGGCCAGTTCTTGACTGCCTCTATCTTCTTAGAATCTACTTGAATACCCTCTACTGATACGATGTGACCCAAGAAATATACTGAATCTAACCAGAATTCACACTTTGAAAATTTTGCATACAAGTGATTATCCCTCAAAGTCTAGAGTGCTATACGGAGGTGCTGCTCATACTCCTCCCGACTGCGGGAGTATATAAGAATATCGTCAATGAACACAATTACGAAGGAATCCAGATAAGGCTTGAAACCTCGATTCATCAAATCCATAAAGGCTGCTGGGGCATTAGTCAAGACAAAAGACATCACCAAAAATTCATAGTGCCCATACCTTGTCCAAAAGGCTTTTTTAGGAACTTTGGACGCCATAATCTTCAACTGATAGTAGCCCAATCTCAGATCATGTTTCGAAAACACACTGGAACCCTGAAGCTGATCAAATAAATCATCAATTCTCGGAAATGGATACTTATTTTTTATAGTAACTTTATTCAAATGTCGGTAATCTGTACACATTCTCATCGATCCATCCTTGTTCTTCACAAACAAAACCGGTGAACCCTAAGGCGAGACACTAGGCTTGACGAAACCTTTATCAAGCAGGTCTTGCAACTGTTCTTTCAATTCTTTCAATTCTGGTGGGGCCATCCGGTATGGAGGAATAGAAATGGGCTGAGTGCCCAGAGCAACATCAATACAAAAATCAATATCTCTGTCTGGTGGCATCCTCGACAGGTCTGCAGGAAACACTTCGTGAAACTCCCGAACAATAGGCATTGACTCTATTGAAGAAACCTCGGCATCAGAATCACGTATATGAGCCAAATAGGCCAAACATCCTTTCTCAACCATGCGACGAGCCTTGGCATAATAAATCACTCTGCTAGAAGAATGACCAAGAGTACCTTTCCATTCTAACCGAGGCAATCCCGCCAAAGCTAAAGTAGTTGTCTTGGCGTGACAGTCCAAGATGGCATAATCAGGTGACAACCAATCCATGCCCAATATGACATCATAATCGAGCATGTCAAGAAGCAACATGTCTACACTAGTTTCAAGACCCTCAATAATGACTACGCACAAACGATACACACGATCTATAATACTATCATGCCCCACCGGCGTAGACACATAAACAGGGACACTCAAAGAATTGCGGGGTACAACCAAATACGAGGAAAAATAGGATGACACATAAGAATAAGTAGACCCTGGATCAAACAAAACTGAAGCATCTTTATTGCAAACTGAAATGGCACATATGATAACCGCATCGGAGGACTCTGCCTCGGGTCTGGCTGGAAATGCATATAACCGGGACTGGGCCCCACCACCCTGAACTACGTCACCGGAAGGACCCCTGACAGGTGGTCCTCCACCTCTAACGCATTGGTCGCCACCTCTAGCGGGCTGGCATTCACCTCTAGCATGCTGACCTCCCCCTCTAACATCCTGACCTCTACCTCTGACTACCTGGCCCCTACCCCTAGCTGGCTGGGTAGGTGGTGCTACAGCTGGTGCCGGAACTATAGCACGAGAATTCTAGGTTTGAGGCTGATTATCCAAATATTTCGGACAAGATCTCCGAATGTGCCCATACTCACCACACTAGTAACGCCCATCATGATATTGAGGCTGAACCTGATGAACTGGCTGACCACGATAATAACTCTGAAGAGGAGGTGCTCTTATAGGGGCTGACTAATCAAAATAAGGCAAGTAAGAGCCACTACCAACTGAGGCACCATGGGACATCTGAAGTGCTGAATTAAATGGCCTGAAAGAATGTCCTCTACCCTGAGTATCTCTGCCTCCAAACGAGGCACCGGTGAATCTACCAGAATGGAGAGGTCTCTTGTTTGACCCTTGACCTCCCATCCCGAGAACCATCTCATCTCTCCTGGCCACGTTGGCCACGTTGGCCGCATCCTGAAATGAAATCTCAGTCCCTGTATCCTTAGCCATCTGCAAACTTATGCGCTGGGCAAGGCCCTCAATAAATCTCCCCCTCTCTCTCTGTGGGCAGTAAAAGAATAGCATGCCGAGCCAAATCCACGAAGCGATTCTCATACTGGGTAACTGTCATGCCACACTACTGAAGACTCTCAAACTGACGACAAGTCTCTTCTCTGGTAGTGATAGGCAAAAATTTCTCCAAAAAGAGGTTAGAAAATTGATCCCAAGTCAGAGCAGATGACCCAGCTGGTCTAGTCAACAAATAATCCCTCCACCATTTCTTGGCGGAACCAGTCATCTGAAACGCGGCGAAGTCGACCCCATTGGTCTCCAAAATACCCATTTTACGAAGAACCTCATGTCAGCTATCTAGATATTCCTAAGGATCCTTTGATGTAGCACCAATGAAGTGAATAGGGAAAATCTTGATGAACCTGTCCAATATGCACAAACAATCGGAAGTCATAGCTGCCCCCTCAACAATCGGGGCTGCAACAACTGTCTGAACTACCCCAACTGGGTTGGCTGCTGGGGTCTGGATCTAAGGAGTCGCCTGATCAAGAGTGTGGGTAACATGATTCTTGTCCCCTCCTCCAGCCTGAGATACAGCTGCTACAACAGGGAGTGCACCAGTTTGGGCTACACTCTCCATAAGTCCCACTAATCGGACCAAAGCATCCTGAAGCACTGGGATAGCAATAAATCCCTCTGGGACCTGAGCTGGTCTAGCTGGAACAGTCTGAGCTGGAGCTCCCCATCAATCTCAATATGGGGCTCCGCAGCTGGGGTTGCAGTATGAGTAATAAGCTGAGTCCTGCCCCTGCCTTGGCCTCTGACGTGGCCTCGACCTCTGCCCCTAATAGGAGCTGCTGCTAGTGGAAGACCGGATTGTTGGTCAGCGAAAGAAAAAGCATGTGTTCTCACCATCTGCGAGAGAGTAGTAGAGTTCAATCAGTATTTGAGATACCAAGAATCACACGACAGAGTAAAAATAAAAACTGACTTTGTTGCTAACTTCATAGACTCTGAGAGATAACTACAGATGTCTATGTACCGACCCCTCATACTCTATCAAGCTTGTTTGTGAATTGTGAGACCTATGCAACCTAGTGCTCTGATACGAACTTTTCACGACCCAAATTCCCAACCCACGGGATCGTGATGGCGCCTAACACAATACTTGCTAGGCAAGCCAATGTTAGAAATCTAATTAACCATTTTCTCTTAAAATTTACCTGTACATAACAAAACAATTTTAAAGATAAATTGAATCTTATATTTCCCAATAACTAACTCCATGACTAATAATAATAACTGAATAAGTAAGACGGACCTCGAACTAAATATATATAACCATAAGCCTACCCAAGGTCTGGTGTCACAATTCACGAATTACTAAAGAGTACTACAAATAATGGGCTGAAAGAAGTATATATGTTTGTTTCGAATGAAATAAAACAGCAACTAAATAGTGAAGAAAAGACTCCAAGAGTCTGCGAACGCCAGCAGATCTACCTCTTGTTTCCAATGAAACTGTGCAGCTACTAAAATCTCCTAACTCTGGCCGGTACCTGGATCTGCACAAAAGAGTGCGGAGTGTAGTATCAGTACAACCGACCCCATGTACTGAGTAAGTGCCGAGCCTAACCTCGACGAAGTAGTGAAGAGGCTACGGCGAGGCATTAACAATATAACCTGTGAACAATATATAATAAAGCAAGAAGGAAATAATAATAATACTAAATAACCAGTAAATTGCAACAGTAAATAAAAACAACTCGGATAATTCTTTTCAGATCTTAGCTATAATCAACTCCTCAAAATTTCCAAGTTTCAATTTAAATCACAGTAAAAATTAGATTATGAAAACTTTTTTAATAAAATCGGAGTTTTCCAAATCCTTATTTTTGAAAATCAGTAAAACATAAATATTCTCCCTTATCGCTCCTTGTTGCGGCGCACAACCCGCTCCCACCTGTCCACCCTTATTGCTCCTCTATATATATATATATCACCCTTATTTCTCTTGTTACGTCATGCAACCCGATTCCACTTGTCCACCCTTATCACTCCTTGTTGCGGCGTCCAACCCGCTTCCACTAGACATATCATATCAGTTTATTTATGAAAACTTTCACAATTCAGGCCAAGCCTTTCGTAACATTTTTGTATGAGCAATTGTAAACGGAAGTTGTAAAACTCATAAAATTCATCAATTATCATTTCATAACGAAACCAACCGGAATTTATATACACATCGTGACACTGACATCCAGTTCAATCCATATGTAACATATCAAAACCAAGAAGTCATGACCCAAAATCCCTAAGGTCGTGATGGCGCCGGACACCATTGTCAGACAAGCCAACCATTACTTAGTCGAAATAAATTCACGTTTAAATTTATGAAAATCATTTCCTTTCACTTTATTTCATGTTAGCTAAAAAAATCTGCCAAGTAAAAAACTAGTTTGAATAATACACTTTAAAAAATATATCCCAACACATCCCAGAACCCGGTGTCACAAGTACATGAGCAATTTCTAAGAATTTATACAATCATCACAAAGCATGTCCGAAATACCAATTGGACAAGGAAATTTAAAATAAAAAAAAATACAGTACGAGGGAGACTCTGTCAGCTGTGGATCGCCTCTGGATGATGCAACTCGCCTAAGTCTCTGAATCCTCCACATTTCTATGAAAGTACATGTGCAATAAAATGCACATCAAGTGTAGCATGAGTACAAAAATAACGTGTACTCAGTATGTCGCCCGCCTAACCTCAGAGAGGTAGTGACGAGAGGTCGAATTAGACACTCACTAAGGGCCAGTAAATTAATTAACAGCATAAGATGCACACGGTAGGCAGGTAAAGGTAGTAAAGCAACAAAATATATAAGGCACTGAAGTCCAAGTAAATACTGGGAATAAACAAACAGTTACCACTTCCTCATTTCCCCCCAAATATTTTAAATAAACAATTTCCTCTTAGTTTTCCCCCAAATATCTTGTCACTTTAAAAAATCCATGAAAAATATTTAACAATTTAGCATGCGCATACGGGATAAGGACAACCGTCCTGAGCCGTCATAATAATCAACTTTGTGCACTGCCGAGGATCGAACGGCCCATACCAAACGTGCACCTCTCAATAAAATACTCATGTATATGCACTGCCGAGGATCGAAAGGCAAATACTCAAGTAAATGACCAATTTCTCTTTTAAAACCACAAAATAGTATTTAAATCCTTTTTCAAAATTCACTTGCCAAGTTTTTATAATGTTTAATAATACAACCTTATCTGGAAATACAATTGCCCGCGAAGGCAAATCAATTCTCTTTTTAGATGATTAAGAAAATAAACTCTAATATTCCTTAGTCATTCGATTACAATTTCGATTATATTAGAAGTCTAATATTACAGACAAAATCACAAGTACAACAGGTAAGGCATGCTAGTGGGTCCTAGGCTACCCGAACATGGCATAATAGTAGCTACGCACGGACTCCCATCACCTCGTGCGTATGTAGCCCCCGCAGATAGTAACACATAATTAATTAGTTCACCTAGGGGGAGGATTCCCCCTCACGAGGTTAGAAAGGAGACTTACCTCGCTCCGAAATTCCAATACCGGCTTCCAAGCCCTTCCGACGACTCCAATGGGCGCACAACGCTCCAAAACTATCCAAATAACGGCAAACCAATGAAAATATACACTAATAATTCCAACAATTCCAAATTATAAAATTTCCCAACCCCGCTCGGTGAAATGACCAAAATGCCCTTGGGCCCACATGCCCGAAATCCGAAATTTCTCAAAGATACACTCTACACATAGCTTTACTAGTTCAATTATACAATTTACTTAAATATTCATGCTCAATTCGTGGCTAAATTCCAATTTACCAAATTTCTAGGTTCCCTTCAACATTCCCAAATTTTCCTCAATTTCCCATACCAAATTTATGTAATAATCTTGTATTTAATTCAAAAACGTGAAGAAATTACTTACCTTGCGATCCTTGAAGAAATCCTCTCCTTGAAGCTCCTCAAAATCGCCCATAGCATATAAAAATAGATGGAGAAATGTCCAAATTCTCGCTTAAAAACAATCTGCCCCAGGCCTATTTCCGCACATGCGGTCCCCTTGTCGCATCTGCGCTACCAAAGGTGCGCCCAAATCTCCCGCACCTGCGGCCTCCTTGGCTCCAGCCCAATTTTGCACATGCGGCGCCCTTAGCCGCACCTGCGGCAAAAGCTTCGTAGGTGCGGCCACACCAGATGACAACAAGCTTCAACTTTATTCAACTTCAAATATTGATCCGTTAACGACCCGGAATCTACAAGAGGCCCCCGGGACCCCTTCCAATTATACCAACCTGTTCCAAAACATAACGTGGTCTTGCTCGAGGCCTCAAATCACATAAAATAACATCGAAACCACGAATTGCACTCAAATCCAAACTTTATGAAAGAAATTGTCAACTTCTACATGCGATGCAAAAACCTATCAAATCACGTCCTATTGACCTCAAATTTTGCACACAATTCATATTCGACATTTTGGACCTGCTCCAACTTCCAGAATCGCATTCCGACCCTGATATAAAAATTTCCACTTCCGGTCGGATTTCTCAAAAACCTTCAAATTTGTATTTGTAGCCAAATGACTCCAAATTGACCTACGGACATCCAAATTCACTTCCGATCGCATTCCCAACTCTAGAATCACCATACGAAGCTATTTCCAGAGTTGGAATCCAAAATGCTGACTTCCACAATATGCATCAAAATGCTCCCGGGTTACTCAAAACCTGATACGGACATACGCCCAAGTATGAAATCATCATACGAACCTACAGGAACCTTCAAATCCTGATTCGGGGTTCGTTTACTCAAAACTCCAATCTTAACTGATTCTTCAAACTTAAGGCTTCTGAAATGAGAATTATCTTTCCAAATCAACTCTAAACTTCCTGAAATTCAATTCCGACCACACCTACAAGTCATAATACCTGAAATGGAGCTGCTCACGACTTGAAACTGTTGAATGATGCGCTACAGCTCAAAACGATCGGTCGGGTCGTTACATTCTCCCCCACTTAAATCGACGTCGTCCTCGAACGTGCTAAGAACTGCTCTGGAGTTATCAGAAATCACTGTTTAACACCTCGAGCACCTGCCCGTGCTACCACAATTCAGTTGAGTACATTAGCTTGATCAAATCTGAAGATTCCTTCTTTTATCCATATAATAAGCTCAAAATTCATTAAACACCTAAAATTTCTCTGCTAGGCCTAGTTCCAATACATGAACACCGTATCAACTACCACACGACATACCAGAACATGACTGCATACCTTCGCCGAATCCGCACCATGCACCGCATAACTCATCATCTGACCACAATTGCACTCCCTAAACCTTAATAGCCAAACTTCCACGAATATAATGCTCCCAATGCACCTCATGATATATATACATACATCCTGCTATAATGCTGACGATACCACCACAACGGAGGAGATGTGTATAAATTCATAACCAACTCCAGAGTTAACAAATCACTGAATACCTCATCTTGACTACAATCATCGCTTCATTATGAACCTGAATAATGGTATTTGTCTCTAATATACACTTCACATAACCTTATGGCATTGATCCCTGATCCTGATAATCTCGTCTCACCCAGTATGAACTGCTCAGACAACAAATCACCCCAAACATGACCAACATCCTCACATGATACCACATCGCGCCAATAGGCCATAACTCGAACATGATAAGTAAGAAATGACTCAGGAAGGGACTATTCAACTCACGCAACTAATATGAACTTTTCTCAGAAAATAGGAAGTAAAACATAAGAAAAATAAATATATATTAACCCTTCTCATCATCACACTGTTGCGGTGTGCAACCCGATCCGAATAACATACCCGTGGCGACGTGCCACCCGATCCACACATAAAATTTACGTAAGAAGATATATATACGGAGCTGATTTTCTCACTATTACACATTATAGAATATCGATCATAAGCACACTAAGTGCATAATACCATCCTGGGAAGAATGATAAAGTCATAGGCTACAAAACTTAAGAACAACTGAAGTGCGATATATATATATATATATATACACACGCACACTCTGGATCTCAAGAGTTATCCTGCTCACATAATATCCCCACTACGCGGGACCTCAACATATAGGAAATTATCAAACCGTTTCACAACTCACACGGCACAATCATAAGATCTCATGAATTTGACGAAGACGGAACAACATCCGATGTTCTAATACCTTTCCATGAAAAGCGCTCTACCGAAATGCGTATGCCTGGCTCATACGGAGCCCATAATCGTATTTAGATCCATCCACAAACATCGAGTCTACCTTGCTTGCACCAACTAAGCTAATAGCTTTTACCTGGGTCCATATTAACCCACTTTCTCTCATAATACGCAAGAACAACCATCATAGCCGGGAAAACACCCAAAAATCCACAACCAAATGAACTGAACGCCTTCCAGGCATAAATTCTCAATTAAGAAATACTAAACTTCTTTAAACTCAGTCCAAATCTTCAATCCATCAGTGACTACATGTCACACTTTATACAATCTTTTCGCGGCCATGCTTCCACGACCTTCCACACAAGGCAACAAGTCTGCCCATCCATAACACCGACCACACAAAGGCCGCAAAGCACATCAAGAACCCATGACCAGGGTACAAAGACTCTTTCACCGAATATCGATCCTCAGGTGACATTGAAGATAAGACCAACTTACTCTGAAGTTTCGAATCGATTTTTCTTGCTCTTCCGAGCTCATGACATCATTTTCATCACCGAACCGCAGTCTCGATTCTTACTCCCAGTTACATATTGCATACCGCACCTAACATGCTAATATGTGGTAGCGCAAGAATTCCATAATAACTTCTGAACCACCAATAGGGCGAACCCTTCATCATATAGAAACCTTTTACTTAACTCAATTCAAGAGTACCATCTCAACACACGAGTGAATTCCCACAATCACCTAACATGCAAATCCTTAAGTAGTAGTCTATACCACCATAACCCTTCCGGGATCCGCCTACACCTGACAGGCCATAGCATTCAAATGCTCCCGCATGAAATCCGTTACGACGGCCGACAAGCCCCGCACACACTGACACAAACCACTTGCATAACTTAATCACATCAAAGGAACTGATCACTGTCGCAAATGTGTCATTTCAACCATGCCTAATCAATCTATCTTCTTTAATCATCTTCAATTGCTTCAGGAATAATGGAAACTTCCTTCAACTCATAGTAACTCAACCCTCACTCATACTGAGTGACCTTGACTCACGAGACTATGCTGCCTAAATCCCGCAACCCGGCTCATTCCCTCCTGATAATCTTTCTACAATCCGGAGTTTATTTCTCTCACTCCTCCAATACTATCCTGCATGCTGAAACATATCATGGAACATTCCAACCATCCTCCTTTTTCTCAGAAATTACTCTGTAAAAGCTCAATTCCTGATCATACTGCTGCCTCAAACCCTTAAACGCCGCATTCTTAACTTTTGAACTCACTAGGACCGCTATTGAGAGTCACCCACTCTGACTGGTCCGGAATATAATCAACTCCAAGGATATTCTAGCACATGAACACCCTTTTCCTTGAAGCACGTGACTGAGTCACTATCCTTACAACTCACCCATGCCTTGAGCATAAATTCTGAATCTTCCAAAGCCCAACCCTGGTCTGACAGGGCCAACTTTTGCACATACTCATCAAATCCCACACACAATTACCATTTTACTCCTTTCCCTTAGCTGAAATAACTTTCCAACACGTCGACAATCCGCAACCCTATGAGAAGACAACCCTACAACCCAACTGTAGATGGTGGGACTCCCCCACTTAGCCCGAAGCTACTCCTTGCACCACTTTAGACCCTGCCGAGATCCTTTCTCCTTTGATAACAAGATCTTGCTCGACCAATCCGTCCAATTCTTCCAAATTCTCTTGCTAGCACTCCCTAAATACTCAAACTCTCTAGCATCGTTTGCACATTCTGCCTCCTATCGAATGACCACTAGAACTCCTCACTGAGACCTTCCAACCATGCCACCGCTAACCTATTCACATGAGATAATCCACCTGTGGAAATCACCAATTGACACCTTCCAACGACGCTGAAATGCACGCTCTCTGCGACTTCAATACACCATCTTACGCCCTCCTTCATTTACCAACTTTACTAGTTCGTCCGCTCTTCATGGACATCCATTAAATGCGCGACAATATCATCAAATTCAAAACTATGCTGCCGATCCCCCACTTTGCGAGTGCTCGACTTCCGCTTCTTACACCTGGCCTCCTAGAAATGGAACCACCGCCTAGCCTCACTTCAGGTTCATTATCTGTAGCTCTCAAACCAGCAGATCACCACGGCTTCAAGCTCCCCGAAGATCATCTTTCTCTAGCTGCTTTCATTATCAACACTTATCCGGTACTAAACCACCACACCTCGCGGTCTCTACAAACTGCATTCTTCAATACTAATCCTCAATACTCTGACCCCACGCAATCGAAGAAACCATAGCACCGACAAACGTAACACATTCCATTCGATCAATGACGACGAGTTCACGTCACAGGTGCATATCCTACCTCACTTGAAAGACACCCAGTCTTACTACTTTATCAACCCCAACCGGACCATTCATAATCCAAATGCCTTCCCCCTGACTAAAATACCGAAATCTCAAAATCTCACTCTGAGAAGACCTCCTCTCAAACTATTCATCACCCCCAACATATGGGTAAGCATTCTATCATCATATCGACGTCGCGCGATAACCAATCGTAAGCATCATCACTACCTGAGCATAGCCTTAAGGCTCCCAGAAACACAACTACTGAGCTGAAACAACATATTATTCTTCTGCAGGGCCATAACAACATCCCCCAACCAATTACACATGGAAACATCTCGACTTACATCCATAGCACCATTTCAATTCCTCAAATACCTGATTCATAGCAAGCGCTTGGCGACGCGTAAGATTGAGTAGAAATAAACTTAGGCATAAGCCTTAAGGGAATCGAATCGCACGGTGAGGAATCAATAATGGAAGTACTCCTAATAGCCCTGTAGCCTCTTGAAGATAAGTACATACGTCTCCGTATCGATCCGCAAGACTCTACTAGACTTGCTCATGACTCGTGAGACCTACGGGAACCTAGTGCTCTGATACCATGTTGTCACGACCCAAAATCTCTAAGGTCGTGATGGCACCAGACACCATTGTCAGGCAAGCCAATCATTAGTTAGTCGAAATAAATTCGTGTTTAACATTTATGAAAAATCATTTCCTTTCAGTTTATTACATGTTAGTTAAATATGATATGTCAAGTAAAACAATAGTTTGAATATTACACTTTAACAAATATATCCCAACACATCCCAGAACCCGGTGTCACAAGTACATGAGCAATTTCTAAGAATTTATACAATCATCACAAAGCCTGTCCGAAATACAGATTGGACAAGGAAATTTAAAATAAAAATAAATACAGTACGAGGGAGACTCTATCAGCTGCGGATCGCCTCCGGATGATGCATCTCGCCTAAGTCTACGAATCCTTCACATTGCTATGAAAGTACCTGTGCAATAAAATGCAGATCAAGTGTAGCATGACTATAAAAACAACGTGTATTCAGTAGGCCGCCCGCCTAACCTCAGAGACGTAGTAACGAGAGGTCGAATTAGACACTCACTAAGGGCCTGCAAATTAATAAACAACATAAAATGAACACGGTAGGAAGGTAAATGTAGTAAAGCAGCAAAATATATAAGGTACTGAAATCCAAGTTAATACTGGGAATAAACAAACAGTTACCACTTCCTCATTTTCCCCCAAATATTTTAAATAAACAATTTCCTCTTTGTTTTCCCCCAACTATCTTGTCACTTTAACAATCCATAAAAAATATTTAACAATTTAGCATGCGCATACGGGATAAGGAAAATCGGCCTGAGCCGTCATAATAATCAACTTTGTGCACTGCCGAGGATCGAACGACCCGTACCAAAAGTGCACCTCTCAATAAAATATTCATGTCTATGCACTGCCGAGGATCGAAAGGCCCGTACCAAAAGTGCATCTCTCAATATAAATTCATCTATGTGCATTGCCGAGGATCGAGCGGTCTGTCCCATAAGTGAACCTCTCAATAAAATAATCATGTCTATGCACTGCCGAGGATCGAATGGCCCGTACCAAAAGTGCACCTCTCAATAAAATATTCATGTCTATGCACTGCCGAGGATCGAATGGCCCGTACCAAAAGTGCATTTTAAATCCGCTGTGGCGTACGGCCCGCTCCTATGAGAGTGGGGGAAATAACACTCCGCTCGCGGAATGTAAATTGCGAAGTGGTCACATGATGACATGCACAATCAACAATCCACCCCTAATACGTCAAGGACACAAATAATCAAGTAAATGACCGATTAATCTTTTAAAACTACAAAATAGTATTTAAATCCTTTTTCGAAATTCACTTGCCAAGTTTTTATAATGTTGAATAATACAACCTTATCCAGAAATACAATTTCCCCCGAAGGCAAATCAATTCTCTTTTTAGACCATTAAGAAAATAAACTCTAATCTTCCTTATTCATTCGATTACAATTTCGATTATATTAGTAGTCTAATATTACAGACAAGATCACAGGTACAACATGTAAGGCATGCTAGTAGGTCCTAGGCTACCCGGACATGGCATAATAGTAGCTACGCACGGACTCCCGTCATCTCGTGCTTACGTAGCCCCCGTAGATAGTAACACATACTTAATTAGTTCACCTAGGGGGACAATTCCCCCTCACGAAGTTAGAAAGGAGACTTAACTTGCTACGAAATTCCAATACTGGCTTCCAAGCCCTTCCGACGACTCCAACTGACGCACAACGCCCCAAAACTAACCAAATAACGGCAAACCAATGAAAATATATACTAATGTTTGCAACAATTAAAAATTATAAAATTTCCCAACCCCGCTTGGTGAAATGACCAAAATGCCCTCGGGCCCACGTGCCCGGAATCTGAAATTTCTCGAAGATACACTCTACCCATAGCTTTACTAGTTCAATTATACAATTTACTCTAATATTCATGCTCAATTCGTGGCTAAATTCCAATTTACCAAATTTCTAGGTTCCCTTCAACATTCCCAAATTTTACTCAATTTCCCATACCAAATCTATGTAATAATCTTGTATTTAATTCAAAAACGTGAAGAAATTACTTACCTTGCGATCCTCGACGAAATCCTCTCCTTGAAGCTCCTCAAAATCGCCCATAGCATATGAAAATAGATGGAGAAATGTCAAAATTCTCGCTTAAAAATAATCTGCCAGGCCTATTTCCGTACCTGCGGTCCCGTTGTCGCACCTGCGCTTCCGCAGGTGCGCCCAAATCTCCCGCACCTGCGTCCTCCTTGGCTCCAGCCCAATTTCGCACCTGCGGCGCCCTTAGCCGCACCTGCGGCCAAAGCCTCGCAGGTGCGTCACACCAGATGACATCAACCTTAAGCTTTCTTCAACTTCAAATATTGATCCGTTAACCACCCGGAATCCACCTGAGGCCCCTGGGACCCCATCCAACTATACCAACCTATTCCAAAACATAATGCGGACTTTCTCGAGGCCTAAAATCAGATCAAACTACATCAAAACCATGACTCGCACTCAAATCCCAACTTTTATGAACTTAGAAATTGCCAACTTCTATCCGATGCCGAAACCTATCAAATCACGTCCGATCGACCTCAAATTTTGCAAAGTCATATTCGACATTGCATACCTGCTCCAACTTCCGGAATCGCATTCCGACCCCGGTATCAAAATTTCCTCTTCCGGTCGGATTTCTCAATAACCTTCAAATTTCTATCTTTAGCCAAATGACTCCAAATTGACCTACGTACATCAAAATTAACTTCCGATCGCGCTCCCAAATCCAGAATCACCATACAAAGCTATTCCCAGACTCGTAATCCCAAACGGACATCAACATCACTGATATGCGCTTCAGGCCAAATTTATGAAATTTTTTCAAAAATGCTGACTTCCACAATATGCATCAAAACGCTCCTGGGTTAGCCAAAACCTGATCCGGACATACGCCCAAGTGTGATATCATCATACGAACCTTCAGGAACCTTCAAATCCTGATTCGGAGTTCGTTTACTCAAAATTCCAATCTTAGTTGATTCTTCTAACTTAAGGCTTCTGAAATGAGAATTATCTTTCCAAATCAACTCTAAACTTCTCAAAATTCAATTCCGACCAATCCTACAAGTAATAATACCTGAAATGGATCTGCTCACGACTTGAAACTGCTGAACGACGCGCTAGAGCTCAAAATGACCGGTCGGGTCGTTATATTCTCCCCCACTTAAATCGATGTTTGTCCTCGAATGTGCTAAGAACCGCTCTGGAGTTATCAGAAATCACTGTTTAACACCTCGAGAACCTGTCTGTGCTACCAAAATTCAGTTGAGTACATTATCTTGATCAAATCTGAAGATTCCTTCTTTTATCCATATAATAAGCTCAGAATTCATAAACACCTTAAATTTCTCTACTAGGCCTAGTTCCAATATATGAACACCGTATCAACTACCACACGACATACCAGAACATGCCTGCATACTATATGAGAATTATCTTTCCAAATCAACTCCAAACTTCCCGAAATTCAATTCCGACCACACCTACAAGTCATAATACCAGAAATGAAGCTGCTCACGACTTGAAACCGCTGAGCGACGCGCTAGAGCTCAAAACGACCAGTCGGGTCGTTACACAAGAGAACATCAGCACTTCCATAATACTCGAAACAATACTTAACAATAAGTTAAAGAATCCAAATAGACATATAAACATCAATGATCATGAAACAATTAAGCCTCGAAGCAAATAATTGGAAACGGGGAAGGGACCATGTTCAACAATAATTTATTGGTGCATAGATACTCGTCACCTCACCTATACACCACACACATGCAAATTCACATAGCATTTAAGTGGTGATTCCTATTCCTTCAAGTCAAGGTTAAACCAAGCACTTGCCTCAAATTCGCAGGCCACTCACTGCTCAATTACCGCTTTTCCTTTTGAATTTGCCTCTAACCCGCTCGAATCTAATCATAATTACTTTAATATCATTAATTTATGCTAAAGTAACTAACTTTAGTGAAAAATCATTGTTTTCCTATGTTTTCTCAAAAAAAGTTAAAAATCCGACCCCGGGCCCGCTTGGTCCAAACTCGGGGTTCGGACCAAATTTCGTTTACCCATTCACTCCCGAGCCTGAATATGCAATTAGTTTTGAAATCCGTCCCCAATTCGAGGTGAAAATTCAATTTTTACAAAATTCCCTAATTCTACCCAAACCCTCAATTTCTACCATGAAAATTCTTGATTTTTGATTGAAAAGTGATGAAAAACATTGGGTAATTGATAGAAAAGAGTTTATAATTGTTTACCAACACTTTGGGGATGAATTTGTGTGAAGAAAGTCGCCTCTAGGTCTTGGTAGTTTGAAAAACTATGAAGAAAGAGGTTCTGCCCGTTTTTAAAACATGATTTTATATAACCGGGCAGGCCTTCATCGCGTTCGCGATGGGCCTGCCACATTCGCGTAGAGTCAAGCCCAAATGGCCTTCGCATTCGCGGCCCAGTGGTCGCGTTCGCGAAGAACAATTCGAGGCTCCCCTTCTCCAGGACCACTAACTCAACGTGTTCACGTAAGTTAGCACGCGTTCGCGATGGATATCCCACCAGTGCTTCGCGTTCGCGGCCCATACTTCGCGTTCGTGAAGGAAAAAATGACCCCAAGTACCCTTTACTCTACGTGATCGCGGGAGAAGCTTTGCGATAGCGAAGAGGAACACACCGGTTAATCAGAACAGCTTTTACACCAGATTTTTACAAGTAAAAAACATCCCATAGCCTATCCAACACTCACCCGAGCCCTCGGGGCTCTAAACCAAACATTCAATCAAGTATAAAAACATTATATGGACTTGATAGTGCGATTTAATCATGAAAATAACATCTAAAACTATGAATTTAACCTCAAAACTCATCATCTTTCTCAAGAACACTTAACTTTCACTATTTCTCAACCGGATGTCTGAATCACGTCAAATCAACTCCGATTCTTTCCAAATTTCACAGATAGGACTTAGATATAAAAAAAACCTGTACCGGGCTTTGGAACCAAAATACTAGCCCGATACGAATAAGTTCAAACATTAATTCATTTATTTATTTCCTTAAAAATCCAGCAAAACAATTTTTTAAAAAATTAATTTATAAGGCTAGGGACCTTGGAATTCAATTTCGGGCATACGCCCAAGTCTCATAGTTTACTGCGGACCTCTCGGGATCGTCAGAACACTGATCAAGGTTTGTTTACTCAAAATGTTGAACAAAGTCAACTAAAACTAAATTTTAAATTCCAAAAATTTTTATGTCTCATGTTTTCACATAAAAGCTTTTCGGCTTCACGCCCGGACTGTGCACGCAAATTGAGGTAAATAAACTAAATCTTTTTAAGGATAATGATCCTGTAATGGAGTCTTAATTTATAAGATGACCCTTTGGGTCATCACAGGAGCGTTGGGCATCGGTCGAGTTGTTTGAAAAACCGGATATGGAACTTCGGAGCGAGGTAAGTGTCCTTTCTAACCTTGTAAGAGGGAATTGTCCCCATATGTCAAATAATTAATTATGTGCTACTATTTGTGGGGTCTAAGTACGCACGAGGTGACGAGAGTTCGTGTATAGCTACTATTGTGCTTAAGTCTGGGTAGTCTAGGACCCTAAAGCATGTTATACTTGAAATACTTTTAACCTTATTGACAATTTAAATTTCTTAAATCATATAAAATTAGTAAATGAATTTCAAAATAAGTTAAACTTCATTTTTCTTAATCATGAAAAGAGGATTGACTTTTTCTTGGATAAATGTTCCCTGGTGAATTCTTGATTGACTGTTTGAGTGTGTGTGTATTTATATTTGACCGCGTTGCATCTATGATTCACGAGCGGGGTAATAAATGCATCTATGGTTCGCGTCATTCGAGCATAGGAAAGTACACATTTTATTATTATGTTGGATCGGGTCGTACGACCTCGACATGATTTTGCGCATGCTTGTATTGCTTGCTTTGAAATTTATAAATAATGATATTGCTACAGTGGCCTGAGGTAAATAGAAAAATGATGAAATATGAATTTTTTTGTAAATCTCTTATTATCAAAATAATTGTTTACCTGCTTCATGCTTATCGAGTTTGCAATCATATTATAAAATCCACTCTTTATACATTTTGGAATTTCTATAGTTGGACCATTCGTAAGTGTCGAAGTCGACCTCCTGTCACTACTTCTTCGAGGTTAGACGGGATACTTGCTGGGTACACGTTGTTTTTGTACTCGTAATACACTTGATGTGCATTTTTGTTGCACATGCACATGTATGTCTAGTGGCCTAGTTTGGCGCAGCGGCATGGTTGATACAGAGACTTAGGTGAGTTGCACCTCTCGAGACGACCGCAGCCAGCAGAATCTCCCGTATTGTCACACCCCTTTTCTACCCCCGAAAGATATGATATGTTGTGGATTTGTGGGATAAAGAGTTTTTCCAATTAAAGTGACAAACATGAGTAGGGATTATTTTATTGTTCAGAGTCGCCACTTGAAATTGATTTTTGGGTGTTCCAAGTCACCTTTTATTTCAATCCCTATTCACATGAAACTTTGACTCTTTTATTATTGGTCCGCGAAAATAAATTCTGGGTAAGGATTTATGTTGACCGGGGAGAAGGTGTATGGCATTCCCCGAGTCCTGTGTTTCTAGCACGGTTGCATTGTTGACTTAAACTTGGCTTGAATTATTTTTGGATAAATTGTGCTTTATTTGATTTTCATGTTTTGCCTATATCTGATTTTATTGTTGACGACTTTATTAATTTCAAACTAGGACGAGTATCCCCCACCATAGCTTACACTAACCAAGACGAGTATCCCCGACCTTAGTTCGTGCGCCGCACCTTGCCATTTTATTTATGTCTTTATACCGAAGCAAGTCTTTCCGACATCGGAAAAGACGAAGTTAATTATGGAAAAAGTTAGTTCATCCTTATTGTGAAAAATATAAACTTCTTTGTAACTTGAAGATAATGAGTATGCATATGGATAATTAAATGATGTTGGACTAATTTATAACTTTATTCTTATTACTGCGCTATTAATTAAAATGATGAAACTTATATAAACTAAATAATTTAAAACAATTATTTTTATACCTAAAATTTGCCTAGTGTATGATTATTCTTTTTTTTAGAAAAAACTTTTTATTTGAGAAAAGAGAAAGAAAAATACAATTTATGATTAACCTAAAGACGATACATCCGTACCTTTACTGAGAATTAAATTGTTTGAAGTGGAAAGAAAAAAGGGGCAACTCATTTTTTGTTATTTGGAGCCGTTGGGTTTAATTAACTTTTCCGTATTGGTTTAGATCCATAATTTATTTTAATATATCTTCTAACCAATTAATTGTCTAACTAGAATTAGGCCCAACTTATTTTATTAACAAAAATAAATATTGCTCAATAGTACACTACATTAAACTAATTTCACATGCTACAAACAAATAAAAAGTAATAGAATATTTAAAAGAAACAAACCAAAGATACACAAACCGAGAATGACACAATATTTTACTTAACGAGAAATAGAATGAAACAGGAGTATTATTGAGACACTTAAGGAATGGACATCAACAAGTTTTCCAAATAAACTTGAACATTAACCATGAACAGAAATATTACATTAATACTAATAAAAATTCAACTCCTAAAATACCTTCAAAACATATAGTTTCAATCTACTTAAAGATTTTCTTTTCTAAAAAAAAAAACAAATGCAAATTTTTATCACCTATTCACTATGTGTAGGATCTCTCTCTCTCTCTTTTTTAATTCTAAGATGCAATCACAAAATAAAGCTTAGATAAGTTCTTCTCATGATTTATGTTTACAATAAAACAATAGTAGAATAAAGAGAGACAACTAAACTTAGAGATGAAAGTAGACAACATGTGTTGTTACCCACATATGAGCATGCACATAGGAATAAAATAGGCCATCATTCAAAAACAGAGACAAAAGAGTATAAAAATAACGGATAGCTTAGATATGTACTTGAACTTCATCATTCCAAGAGCATTCAAAAAACTACATGGTTAATGATAAATACCTAAAATACTTAGATTGCAGAAAAATCAGACATCAACAGATTTAAAGCTTTTGAACTCAGCGAGTTTGAGTAACAACGGCAACAAACAGACTCGAGACAACCCAGAACTCGAACTCTAAAGTTCCAAACAAAGGTGTTTGCAAAACCAAGCAAGAAAATCAGGAACTAACTTCACAACTTTGGAAAAGAAGAATCCAACACTAGCTTCAAGAGATTAAGTGTTTTTATAAGGTTTTACTCTAAAAAAAAAAAAGCACACAAAAGCTCTCAATTTTCCCACTCAAGGATATTCAGTTGTACTTTTCTTTTTCTCAAGTTTTTTTGTTTCACTTAGAGCAAAAGATGATGGCCAGAATGTTAGAGTGTGTCCTCCAAAGTGAAAGAAAGACCCTCTCTTTATAGAAGAAGGACGACTTTCAATTATCATTACCAATATGTCCAAAGGACAAGTTTTTCACAAAAAATATGTCCAAACTATTCAAAGGACAGATTTTATGGTTAAAAATATGTCCAAAGGACAAACTTTTACCAACTATGAACAATGTTTGGAGTATTGTACTCTAAATAGTTCATAAACAGTAAAAAGTAAATCAAACATGTACCTTACTTCATCATTTACCTTTTACCCTTCACAAACTAATTTCAAACTAACTAACCAATTCAAACCAATGTAAAAGCAGAAAATTTAGCATTTAACTTAGCAGTTTAAACTAATGCTGATTGGTCAATCCAAAGGAAAAAAAATAAAAATCTACGATTAGGAAAAACACATAATATAGTGAAGTAATTATCCCAACAAAACTAACTAAGCGTCGAAATCAAAAAAAAATATTGTACGAAGTAGTGGATCGACCATTATCAGAACATAAACCTAAACAAACTAACAAATCAAATAAGTAAAAACAAAAAATTTAAGACAAAGAGAAAAGGATTAGGATTTTTACCAAACTCGGGTCCGCAACGAGGCAGCGCTCGAGCACATTTTTCTTTGAGATAAAATGCCACTGTAATTTCCTTGGCACACGACCATCGGAACTAGCATTTTTATCTCAAAGAAAAACGTGACTAGCTCGAGAAAATGGCTTCGGACAGTAGGGTGGTCGCCGGAATTCGGCCAGATTTTCGGCTTGAGACCAATGTTGAACAATAATCTTCATCAAGATATATACGTCTATGTAGGTGTTGGGTGAAGTGGATGGCTCAATATTCACGAATTAGACACAAAAGTACGGCTAGGATTTTTCTAAATCTAAAATTCGTGGAGTTTGAGGGGGTTTTGAAGGAATTTGTTTGAGGATATGGAAAAAGGAGGTTGTGGATATTATATGATGAAATTTTTAGATCAAACGGAAAGTTTTCGGTGGCGGCCGGTGGCGGAGCCATGGCGGCGCTGCCGCGAGGGGAGAAGCGGCAGAAAGGAGGGAGAGATAAGAAAAGAGGGGCTCTAGGGTTTGGTCTTTTAGGGAAATGGAAAAAATCTGATTTTGGAGTCTTTTATATGACAAATAAATTGATTATGGGCCATTGGATCAAGGATAATGGAAGGCTGGGATTTGATCTTGAATACTTAACCAAAATGACGTAGTTTCGATATAAAACCACGTCGTTTAGACCCTCCTATGGCATCCCTACTTGGACCGGATCTGTGGCACTTTGGGCTTCTGTTTTTGGGCCAATTTTGTCTCAATTTCAATTAAAATACAATAGCGCAATCCATTAACCCCTAACTATCTTATTTATTCCTAAAGAAAATATACAAGTAGAAAGAAATTTTTTTTGGGTATATATCATTTAAATATGCAAAAAAAAGTATACAAATAAAAACTAAAAATAATATTTTTGGTATTTTTAATAAAGGAAGGTAAGTAAAAATGCACAAAGAACTAAAAATCATCCAAAAATATTATTTGTAGGAGAATTTGATTCACAGCTGCCCCTCTTTGCTCGAGAACATGAAGTGTTTTTGTGCAAAGAAAAGTGAGCTAATTTATTTCTCACATATCACTCCAATGGATTAAATTTTGAAAAAGTGGTGACTGAACCTTGCTTCCAAGGTTGCCTAAATATCCTTGGCTATAAAGGAATCAGGTCAGTGTAGTTCTGGGAAAATTTTGGTAGCTGGGACTACCGGACACAAGATTTAAGACTATTGTTGTTGTTGCTGTTGTTTTCATTGTTACTGTTACTTGTTGCTTACATAAAAAGGAAAAGAGAAGAGAATTACATATGTGTGCAAACTAAAAAAAAGTTATAAAATTCCTATCTAAGTGTCTTCTAGAGTCAAATCTTGATTCTTGACCTTCTCGCTTGTGTTGACCTTAGATTAGATCTTGATGCTCTTTGAAGAAAAGATTATGACTCAATCTCAGTTGCTTGCTTTCCTTATTCGAAATTGAGAAGATGAATCTTGAGAAGCTGGGTTACTGACACATTGTCAAAGTTAACTCCAACTATCCTGTGATCGAAAGACTTTTTTCTGCTGATGAGAAATGGAAACTACAAGCTTTAATTGTCACAACATGTGCTCTACGGCGGGGCCTGCAAAGACATAAAAGACGAAAAAATGAACAAAATTTTCTGCCCCAGTTTGGCGTTGAGAAAATTTTGTGAGTTATTGGGTAAAGCTGCAGATTAGATTGTTTTATTTTAAAGATGCAAAAATGATATTGAAGACTCCAAATCGAGTGTGCTTCCCTAAGAAGTAGAACAGATAAAACTTAGACTAGGAGGTGCATCTCCCATGGGTAGCACTGGAATGACTGCGAGATTAAAGGACGAGAACTAGGAATTGCGCCTCCTAGGATTAATGATTCATATTAGGAAGTGTGTCTCCTATTAGAATGAACACAATTGACCCAAGACAGGAAGTGCGTATCCTACGAGTGAGATTGAACGACTTGGACTAGGAAATGTGTCTCCTAGGATTAATACTTTATATTAGGAAGTGTGTCTCCTATTGGAATGGCTCAAACTAGGAAGTGCGTCTCCTACGGATGAGGTTGAAAGGTTTGGAGGGAATGTAACCAGGGGTTGGCGCACTGTATCACTGAGAAAGAATGTAACTAGGGGTTGCTGCCCTGTATCACTAAGAAATAATGTGACCAGGGGTTGACACCCTGTTACACTAAGAGGGAATATAATCAAGGGTTGGCGCCCAAACTAGGAAGTGTGTTTCCTACGAGTGAGATTGAATGGCTTGGACTAGGAAGTGCATCTCCTAGGATTGATGGTTCAGATTAGGAAGTGCGACTCATATTGGAATGGCTCAAACTAGGAAATGTGTCTCATGCGAATGAGGTTGAAAGGTTTGGACTAGGAAGTGCGTCTCCTAGGATTGATGGTTCAGATTGGGAAGTGCGTCTCCTATTGGAATGACTCAAACTAGGAAGTGCGTCTACTACAAATGAGGTTGAAAGGCTTGGACTAGGGAGTGTGTCTCCTAGGATTGATAGTTCTGATTAGGAAGTGCTACTCCTATTGGAATAACTCAAACTAGGAAGTGCGTCTCCTAAGAGTGAGGTTGGAAGTCTTCGACTAGGAAGTGCGTCTCCTAGGATTGATGGTTCAGAGTAGAAAGTGTGTCTCCTATTGGAATGACTCAGACTAGGAAGTGTGTCTCCTACGAGTGAGGTTGAAAGGATTGAGCTAGGAAGTGTGTCTCCTAGGATTAATGGTTCCGGTTAGGAAGTGCGTCTCCTATTAGAATAACTCAAACTAGGAAGTGTGTCTCCTACGAGTGAGGTTGAATGGCTTGGACTAGGAAGTGCATCTCCTAGGATTGATGGTTCAGATTAGGAAGTGCATCTCCTATTGGAATGACTCAAACTAGGAAGTATGTCTCCTACGAGTGAGGTTGAAAGATTTGGACGGAATGTAACTAGGGGTTGGTGCCCTGTATCACTAAGAAAAAATGTAACCAGGGGTTAGCGCCCCGTATCACTAAGAGGGAATATAATCAAGGGTTGGTGCCTTGTATTAGTGAGAAGGAATGTAACCAGGGGTTGGCACCCTGTATTATTGAGGTAGAATATGGCCAGGGATTGGCACCCTGTATCGCTGAGAGAATGTAACCAAGGATGGCTCCTTGTATCACTTAGAGAGAAATTAACCAGGGGATAGGATACCTTTATGAAAATGGAACCTCACTAAAGAGTGTTGTACCTTATATTGGAAAATAAAGCTAGGGATTGGTGTACCCTATACTAAACATGCGACTAGGGAGTGGTGTAACCTATACCAAAAATGGAATTGCAACTAAGGACTGGTGTACCTTATGCTCGAAAATGAAGTGGATGATGATGTAATTATGGGCATGCCTAGAAAGAAAAAGCATAGACTCTGAAGAGCTTACCTTTACTGACATTTGTACTTTGAGAACTTCACTTCTATGTTACTTTGTTTCCTACTTCAAACAAAGAAAGATTTGTGAGTTTAATAGCGATGATCGATTTCTGGCCTTGAATGCCCTGAGCAGTTTGAATCTGCGGTCACCTTGTTGTTTGAGAAACGGTTTGCCAGTAATGGTACCAAAAGGCTTGAATGCTCTGTACATTGTTCCGAAAACTTTGGCTTTCTAATGTCCCCCCTGACTGTTTCGTACCCGGATGTCTAAGGTGTTGTTGAACCTTGTCTATAAAGCAAGTCTTTGCTTTGGCGGTTTTTTCCTCTAAAAATAAAACATGATTATCTTGCGCCCGATATCAGTTTGTGTCTGTGGTACTATCAGCTTTGCCCTTTATGCAAGTCTTTCTTAGCGACCTTTATGATTTCTTCGAAACAACTTGTTCGGCTTATCGGAGGAAATCACAGTTGGACTTCTGCCTTTGTCAATGTCATGTATGCCTCACATCCTTCGTTTTGCACTTCTGGAAAACAGTGAACGATTTTGTGGACCTTTCTTTGTTGGATTTCTTTGCAAATACACCAACAAAATTTTCTCTTTGGAACTTCTGTTGCATGAATTCTCGGGTTTTGTTTAACTTCAACAACTTATTGTGTATGTTGCTCACTAGGTATGTCCTCTTTGATGTGCTAGGATAAACAGTTAGAAAGTTGGTAACAGACTTTGAAATCATTTCTTGTTTTTTTTAATAAAGACTTGACTCAAAATAATAATGCAAATGGACACAATGACGTGATGTAAAAGTGAGAAGGAATAATGTTTAACTGAAAATACTACTTTAGAGGAAAAGAAAGAAATAAATAAAGAAAGGGATATTTTGAATGTGGCAGCCAACTTTAATGATTATGACATGCATTTTGGACTGAGCGGCTAAATCTATCCAGCCAATCTACCCTTTCTTCTTGTTGTTCTTTTCGTCTCTGAAGTTGACCTCTTTATGCCAATCATTTGCATAAATCGCAGCTCACCTTCGACCAGCAGTGCCCCGAAAGGTTTTCACCAACCAGCCTCTCTCATTTATTTATCTCTACTTGCCATTGCCTTACAGTGCCCGTGAGGGTTTTCACCAATAAGACTCTCTCATTCCTTCATTATCTTTTTTCTTTTTTTTTTTTTTTTTTGGCGAGCAACCTGACATTGTTCTATGTCGTGTGACAACTATTGCTTATTTTGTGCTTCCCTTGGCATTTTAAAAGACTAATTGGAAGGTCTTTATTTGGAAGGCTTTTGGAGAGAGTTAGAAAGAAAATGTCACATTAAGGCTCAAAATAGACTCAAAATGATAGGGTTGTATATTAACAACTCTTGGAATCGACTCTTCAGAAAAACACAATATAAAAAAAATTCTTCCCCAGTTTAAAATACTAGGTAATTCTTATTTTTGAGTTGGTTAGATTGAACCCTAGTGTAGAGCTGCCTACGTATCCTTTAAAGGAATCAAGTCAAACGTAGTTCAAACTGACACGAAAGATTTCTTTATTGTTTTTCTTTTCATTTTTAATTTTTCATTTTCTTTTCTCTTTTAATTTTCTTCCCTTTTTATTAATAATCAAATTGTCCTAGCTCCCATTTTTTGGTGGCATGGAGCTTCGATTTTTTTTGGACTCTATCTCGATTTGAAAAGAGGGGGTTCAAAGAAAAATGAAACATGCTCAAAAGGGGTGACGAAGGGTATAAAGTATTTAGGTAGTAGAAAAATAGCCTCCCATCTCAAAAATGCCAAGCATACTATCTCTTCTTAGGTTCGGTATTGATGGACATGTATGTCTTCTTGGTTTTTCCTTGATGTGAAATGATGCACTTGAGTACCAACTAATCCATTTTAAATTCCTTGGAATGCACCTTCTTTGTAGATTCAGCTCATCTTCCCTGATATGATTAGATTATGGCAGGCCGTGGCCAAAACCCTTTCACTGATTAGTCCAACCAAACTTCAAAAATTTTAATTAGCCTTAAGCCAGTATTCATGATAGGTTTGGGATAAACAACTTTAACCTCTACAAATATGACTATTTCGGTTCCATGTGATTTTGACATAGGATTATCATCAAAGTTTTTCAACCTCTTACTTGTCCTCCACATGTTTTTCCACAATCCAATTCAAGATTGGACAAGCTTTCTAGCCGAAAATTCCGCATGCATGTCATGTCACTAAAATTGGCGTGAAAAGAAATATATATGCAAGAATAACTAAACACAGTGGATTGAAATGACACAAAGAAAAAAGTTGTATTTCATTGATTAAAGGATAGAGAGGTTTGATGACAGGACAAACAAATTAAACAACATCTAGATCACAACCTTGAAATAATCCAGATGATAGAAACTATGAAAAAATAAGTTACCAAGACTCCTTCCCGGCAAGGAAGGGAGTGACTTTCCAATTATCAAGCTCAACACCTTAGCTACGAATTTGAATATCAGCATCAAACAAGACCTTCAACAATTTTGATTGTTTTTCATTCAGTGGACATGTTCTTGACATTTTTCACCAAACCGTCCCCATATTCTTTTTCATTATAAATCACCAGAACAATGCGTGCTTGGTCGGGGCGTTTAGAGTGCCATTATCTTGGACCATGATCATTCCTTCTTGAATCATCATTTCTATTTCCTTTTTCAAAGCCCGACAATCATCAATGCTATGCCCCTGGACATTAGAATGGTACATGTACCATACAGTATGGTAAAAACCTTTCGCATATGGATCAGGAACATACTCTTGAAGCGTCTCAATCATGCCACAACGTTTTAGACTTTTAAACAAATTTGTGTAGGATTCTACGATTGGCGTGAAATTGTCCCTCTGCTTATGTTCCCTCTCATACTCTTGTTTTGGACGAAGGCTATAGGGTGATTGAGAGTCTGCTGTCGCGAGCGAATCTCTCTTGGAGATGGGCACGAATTCGTTTGCAATTGGATGGTTGGGCATAAGGCTGAGCATTGAATGTTGCATACTGTGGAGCAACTGAGTATCGCGGAACCGGGGGTTGAGATTCTCCCCATTGGCCTCTTTTTTCCCGTGATGCCATCATGGCCTCCTCGTCTTTATTCTTTTGGTTAACGACGCTGTCCAACTTATTCTGGATTTCTTGGGTGGCTGCTTTAAGAGCCACTTGACATATAATTCGGCCAGTATTGATGTCACGACCCAAAATCCAACACTGGTCGTGATGGCGCCCAACACCGGAGTCAGGCAAGCCAAAAGCTGTTTACTGGTGAGATTTTTCTTATTTAACATACCAGCCCTACATATTCCCAAAGTTTTAAGCTTAGATCATTTAAACAAAAGCGGAAACATTAACCATCTTAAGTAAATACAACCAAAATGATCATGATCCAATATTTACAGTCCCAAAATAAAGAATCTACTATATGCGTGCCAGGAACTAGTGTCACAAGTCAACAGGAGAACTAGTAGAATATACAAAAGAGGATACAAACTGTACTACTGTCTGAGAGAAGTAGACAGAAATAAACAAAAGATAACTCCATAGCACTGCTGCGAATCGCCAAGGGAGGCAGCTCATCGTGGAGTCAGGTCCAGAATATATGTCAAGCTCTGGTCGGATAACCAGAAACACCAGCCTCAGAGCCTGTACAATTAAGTACAGAAGTGCAGCATGAGTACATAAATATATATTTACCCAGTAGGTATCCTGCCTAACCTCGAAGAGATACTGACGAGAGGTCGACATGACACTCACTAAGGTCCAACAGTATAATTTAACAGGATGTAATGGAAACAATAGGCATGTAAAGACAATGAAGCAACAAGTATATATGTAAGATACTAAAATCCAGGAAGAATACTGGGAATCAATAAAACAATTACCACTTCACTTTTTCCCTAAATATCTGTCAGATCAATATCCATGAATTTAGCAGCAAATAAATCATATGCATGCAGGGTAAGGACAACCGGTCGGAGTCATAAGGTAGTCAAGCCTGTGCACTGCCGAGGATAGAACGGACCGTACAAAAAGTACACCTCTCCACAAAGTACTCACATCTATGCACTGACGAGGATCAAATGGCCCGTACCAAAAGTGCATCTCTCAACCTCTCTACGCACTGTCGAGGATCGAACGACCCGTACCAAAAGTGCGTCTCTCAACCTCTATGCACTGCCGAGGATCGAACAGCCCGTACCAAAAGTGCAATCTCTCAATCCGTCGTGGCGTACGGCCTGTTCCCATAAGAGTGGGGAAAATCACACTCCGCTCGCGGAATGTAAATAAGCGAAGCGGTCACATGCACACACATTCTTCCTTTTTAAAAGAGAATACTTTTCAGTGAGCAATTTCTTACAAGTTTTTCTCAAACTTCATAACTTCGGGGAAATAAGCAACATGTAACGTTACGTCATTAAGCATACAGTTTATATCAAGAAAAACACAAGGCATAATGTGGGCCTAACTACCCGGACATAATAGTAATAGTCGCTACGTACGGACTCTCGTCACTTTGTACATACGTAGCCCCCACAAATTATCACATATAGCATTTAAATAACCTAGGGGGACAATTCCCCCTCACAAGGTTAGAAAGGAGACTCACCGTGCATCAAATTTACTCCATGGTCCGAGAACGCGCACGAAACTCTAAAATCTACACCCGAGGACTCGAAACTAGCCAAAAGTTATATAAATACATTAATTTATATTCAAAGCATGGAATTCTCCTAGTACTTAGCAAAATTTACCATTCTTGAAGAAAAACAAAAATTCGACCCCGGGCTCGCATGCTCGGATTCCAATAATTCTCGAAGGAAACCCTCACCCAAAGCCTAAGGATCATTAAT
>ML329288.1:125074-135444 GCA_005239505.1 Nicotiana paniculata | reverse complement strand
ATTCCTATATTACTTGTCGACCACGTACACTTGCGTGTGCATTGGGAAATCAACCAACATTAATTCATCATTTCTATGCTCTCAACTTTTGCTACCTTTTCTGTATGACTGTCTGATCAGTAACTTGATCCCAACATGTTGATCTTTGTTTAATATATGCCTATATGCTCACCTAGTAATAAGTAATGAACAAAGTCAATCCCAGGCAATGCCAAACCTTATTTGAATTGATTGTGACTCTGTTTTGTATGTTGTTTGACTACTGGAGTTCATGTATGAAATCCATCGACTAAATGTGGTCCTGCTTATAGTTCTTGTAATCTGGTAATCTGTTTTTATTCACTTCTAAAATCCAAACTATTTTTCCTAAAAATTACCTCCTACTTTCATATACTATTTTCAACTCCTGCTCTTAGATGTCTAGGGTCCTTCCCCTCTAGTGTGAGAACTGCCTAGGAGTCCATGAGACTCCTCCGAACCCTGAAACACTAGGGTTGACCTTTCCAAACTTGTTCACAAAAACTGTTCTTTGAAAAGGTTCTGGTGTGAGCATTGCCCGGGGTCCTTGAGGCCCTTGGGAACTTTGACACCCAGAAGCCTAGTTGTGTTATTATGAACTGTTGTGTACTCCAGATTTGATTGAAGTCCTGGCTTGTAGGTTTACTTTTGTGCCTGGCAAGGCTCCGTATAATATAGTGATTTTTATCATGTAATTCATTTTTGTCTGTAATAATAATCTTGTAAACAGATATGGGGTTATTAATAAAAGATGGGGAGGGATTTTACATATCTTTTATAATATCCGGGTAGAAACCATGCCCATAGGCTATTGTGATGATATTTATATGCGTTAGAAACCATTTTCATAGGGTTTATCTTATTATGCCGAATTTTCATCCTAGAAATCCTGCTTCTAGGTCGTTTATCAATTCTTCCTCAAGTACCATATTTTCAAAACCTCTATGTTTTCATTAGAAATCATGTTTCTAGGAATTTTTCTTGTTGAATTTGCTTGAAAAATGGCTAACGCCTTTATTCGCCTATATATCATGCCTATAGGAAACACATGTAAAAAAGGTAAGTCTTGACACTTAGACATCATGCATATAGGAGATAAGTGTAGAAACAACTTCAACACTTAGATATCATGCCTATAGAGAAAATGTATGAAATCAGTTTCTATGTTTAGATGTCATAATGTTTATAATCAATGTCAGCACATAGAAAGCATGCCTATAGGATCTAAAAGATGAAATCTGCCTATTAAAATCAATCACTAGTTTATAATCACGGTCTGGTTAAAATTTAGATATCATGTCTNTTTCAACACATAGAAAGCATGCCTATAGGATCTAAAAAGATGAAATCTGCCTGTTAAAATCAATAACTGATTTATGATTATGGTCTGATTAACGCTTAGATACTATGTCTATAGGATCCTGCCCGGTTATCACTTAGGCAAGCCCGTTTGACAATTAAAATTCTGAAGTTTTAAAACAGTGTTTGTTGACTGCTTACAAATGTGTCCAGATTCAGTAAGTGATAAAAAACAGTTGGCAAACTGTTAGGTGCTCACTGCCTCGCCTTAATAAAACTGTTGCATATTCTGTTTGTGCTCATTTAGATATCCTGCCTATAGGACCCTAAATCATAAATACTGCTTGTTTGAATAGCGTGCAATCGTTTGCCTATTTATGGAGATAAATATGAGCCCCCTTAATTGCTCTTTATGTGACAGTCCTACTTGATTTTGTTTTTCGCTTAGTTTTCTCCTTTTAAAGCAACATAGATGAGTCTAAAACCACCTAATAGAGGTCCTAAACACCTCCTGGGCCATAGGTTAGGGATGGGTAGTGCTTGCATAGGATATGTACCAGATACTATTAGAATGCTTGTAAAGGAGATGATGGCCTGTGCACTAATGCTACGTGTGACACCTCTATTTGAGGAAGGTTACCGAGTATTGCATGGAAGTGATCCTATAGGCTAATAAACCTAGGACCCCCTTCAATTCCTGTTTTGAATGATTTCTATTTGTTAAATGGCTTTATTTTTCTTTAAAGACTAATTCGTCCTCGAATGAGGATTTTGGAAATCAATTAGTTTTGAAAGCATGATATGCAAACTTCCAGATTTTCACTAACTTCAATATTTCAGAAAATTTTTGCCAGAGTTACCTTTGTAATTAGACCTACCCACATGTCAGAGAACCCCCAAAACACATTTCGAAGCACCATTACACAGTTTTAATCACCCAATAATCACACACAACGTTGTTACCTCAACAATTTGCAAATATTCAACCATTTTGTCAACTACACATAGCTCTTTCTTCTTATACCACAAATTTGCACATAATTCACATTCTTGCACATAACTTGGTCATTTTAATGAGTCCCATACAACCCAATCACCTCAATATACCATATTCATTTAAATTAGTCATTACCAACCTACACTACTATTAATCACTTGCCTAACACATACGTTCCACAAAATTTTCATTTACTTCAAGGGTTACACACTACCCAAATAGTAACAGCAGGTTCATTTCCAGCACACATTGGGAAATTACAACAATAAGGCAATTAGAGGAAGATGGGGTGCTTTTGCACAAAACTGAACATAAAATATAACTTGCTTCGAGATGACAGTTCGGACGAACACTACTAGACTTATTCAAAAAAATGGGGATATTTCTCTTTCATCTCATTTTCCGCTTCCCACGTGGCTTCCTCAATGTGCTGACTTCACCAAAATACTTTAACTGAAGCAATTTCTTTGTTCCTCAATCTACAGACTTGTCTATCAAGACTAGAAACCAGAACCTCTTCATACGATAATTCTTCATTAACCTCAATAGTCTCAACTGGCACAATGGCTGATGGATCTCCAACCACTTTCTTCAACATAGACACGTGGAACACCGGGTGCACTAATGACAATTCAGGGGGTAATTCCAACCTATAAGCCACTTGTCCTATCCTTTGAGCAATCTGATATGGCTCGAAATACCTTGGGCTCAATTTTCCTTTCTTCCAAAACCGCATCACTCCCTTCATGGGAGATACCTTCAAGAATACCCAATCATCTACTTGGAATTCCAATTCTCTTCGACGAACGTCCTCATAGGATTTTTGACGGCTCTGAGCGGTTTTCATCCTATCTTTAATGACTATGACTTTTTCCAACGCTTGGTGCACAAGATCTGGCCCTAACAATTCTGCTTCACCAACCTCGAACCACCCAATCGGAGATCTACACCTTCTTCCGTACAATGCCTTAAATGGGGCCATCTGAATACTAGCGTGAAAGCTGTTATTGTAAGCAAATTCGATAAGCGGTAAATGATCATCCCAAATACCTTTGAAGTCCACCACAAGCCCGTAACATATCTTCAAGCGTCTGAATAGTCGCTCTGCCTGACCATCATTCTGCGGATGAAACGCCGTGCTGAGATTTACCTGAGTACACAAACCTTGATGAAATTTCCTCCAAAAATTAGCCGTGAACTGGGCTCCTCGATCTGAGATAATAGAAACTGGAGTACCATGAAGCCTGACTATTTCCTTGATATACAACTGAGCGTACTGTTCTGCAGTATCGCTAGACTTGACTGGCAAGAAGTGAGCTGATTTTGTGAGTCGATCCACTATCACCCAAATCGAGTCAAACTTGCGCTGAGTGCGAGGTAACCCTACCACTAAATCCATGTTGATCATTTCCCATTTACACATTGGAATTTACATAAGCTGAGTTAACCCACCGGGCCTCTGATGCTCGACCTTCACCTGCTGACAATTTGGACATTTAGATACAAATTCTGCCACACCTCTCTTTATACCGCTCCACCAATAAACTTCCCGAAGATCTTGATACATTTTCGTAGAACCTGGGTGCACGAAATACATGGAATCTTTGAGCTTCTGCCATCACCCTCTCCCGAAGATTATCCACATTTTCGTAGCCTTCCCTGGCACCGTAAAACACCATCATCGCTACCGAGTGAAAATGCCAAAATTTTGTTATTCAAAACTGCCTCCTTCAACTACGCCAATGCTGGATCCATATACTACTTTTCCTTCACTTCCGCTACAAGTGATGATTCTGCCCCATTATTCACCATAATATCTCCCTCGTCTGAGGTCGAGAGACATACCCCCAGACTGGCCAATTGATAAATCTCTCGGGCTATAGGCCTCTGATCCACTTTCAAATGAACCAAACTACCTTTAGACTTCCGACCGAGAGCGTCAGCCACCACATTCGCCTTCCCTGGATGGTACAAAATGTTCATATCATAATCCTTAAGCAATTCTAACCATCGTCGCTGCCTTAAATTAAACTCCTTATACTTGAACAAATATTGGAGACTCTTGTGGTCTGAGAACACGCCCACATGGACCCTGTACAAATAATGCTGCCAGATTTTTAATGCAAACACCACTGCAGCGAGTTCTAAATCATGCGTCGGATAATTCTTCTCGTGCTTCTTGAGTGACTGGAAGCATAGTCTATAACCTTCCCGTATTGCATCAAAACACATACCAAACCAACCCTTAAAGCATCGCAATAAACCACAAATCCCTCCGTGCCTTCTGGCAAAGTTAACATTGGTGCCGAAGTCAATCTTGAATTAAACTCCTGAAAACTCCTCTCACAAGCGTCGGACCATTGGAACTTAGTTTCTTTCTGCGTCAATTTAGTCAATGGGGAGGCGAGGGTAGAGAATCCCTCCACAAACCTCCGATACCCAGCTATCCCCAAGAAATTGTGAATCTCTATCGGGGTCGTTGGTCTAGGCCAATCCTTCACCGCTGTGATTTTCCGGGGATCAACCTTAATCCGTTCTCTGGAAACAAAATGACCCAAAAATGTGACTGAATCCAACCAAAATTCACATTTTGAAAACTTGGCATACAATTGGTGCTGATGAAGAGTCTGCAGAACTGCCCTGAGGTGATTAGCATGATCCTTCCGACTTCGCGAGTAGACAAGGATGTCATCAATAAAAACAATCACGAAGGAGTCAAGAAACGGTTTGAAAACCCGATTCATAAGATCCATGAAAGCCGCTGGAGCATTGGTCAGTCCAAAGGACATTACTAAAAATTCAAAATGGACATAACGAGTTCTGAAGGCGGTCTTAGGAATATCCTGCTCTCTGATCTTCAACTGGTGATACCCCGACCGTAAATCAATTTTGGAGAAAAACCTCGCACCCTGTAATTGGTCGAACAAATCATCTATCCGAGGCAATTGATAGTTGTTTTTGATAGTGACTTTGTTGAGGCCGATAATCAATACACATCCGAAGCGACCCATCCTTCTCCTGACGAAAAGAACCGGAGCGCCCCACGGCGAAACACTCGGCCGAATGAGCCCCTTCTCTAATAAGTCTTTCAACTACTCCTTTAACTCCCTCAACTCCACTGGCGCTATTCTATATAGTGGAATAGATATTGGCTGCGTATCTGGCAACACACCGATCCCGAAATCGATCTCTCTATCTGGAGGAATCCCTGGAAGCTCGTCCGAAAATACTTCAAGAAACTCATTCACGATTGGGATGGACTCGGGGGCAGACACTTCTGAAGTGGTGTCCGCAACCCGGACCAAATGATAACACACCCCTTTTTAATCATCTTCGAGGCCTTAAGATAGGAAATAAACCTACCCTTTGGCACCACACCATTCCCTTTCCACTCAATAACTGACTCATTAGGAAACTCTAGTCTCATAATTTTTGTTCGGTAATCGAGTTTAGTAAAGCACGAGTAAAGCCAATCCATTCCCATGATAACTTCAAAATCTACCATCCCAAGTTCGATAAGATGGCCGTGGTATCTCGACCACACACCGTGACAACACAATTCCTATAGACTCGTGCGAATGTAATGGAATCACCAACAGGAGTCGACATAGAGAACGGCTCATGAAGCTGTTCAGGTTCTATCCCAAAACTTGAAGCAATAAATGGGGTAACATATGTCAAAGAGGACCCCATATCAATAAGAGCATAAACATCAAGTGCTTGAACAGTCAGAATACCTGTAATAACATCTGGAGAAGCCTCCGCACTCTGGTGACCACTCAAAGCATAGAAGCGACTGGGTCCACCTCTACCTTGCACTCCGCCTCTAACTTCACCATGCCCTGCTGGAGCTGGAGGACGTACTGAAGATGCGGCGATTGAAGAACCGGACAGCTGCGAAAAACCACTACCCATGCCTGACTAGGTGCATGACAATCCTGCCGAATATGACCTCTCACCCCACACCCGTAGCATACTGGGATATCCAGGTAACCAGGCTTGGTATGGAACCTCCCGCACTTAGGGAATTGAGCACTCCTCTGCTGCTGGAACCTCCCTCTTGGACGACCGGACTGATGGGGTCTCCTACTGTATGATCCTGGTCCCCAACGACTACTCCGCTGATAACGGTGCACTGATGGTGGTGCACTGGATGAGGACTGAGCATAAGACTGGGATGGCCCTGATGGTCCTCTCCCCTGAACTGGTCTCCCTCCTCCAACTGAACTCCTCGAGTGGCCAGCTGACCGGGCCCTGCTAATACTCTACCTCTATGACCTTACATTCAATTTTCTAGCCTCCGTGGCCTGGGCGAATACCACTATCTTGCCATAATTCATGTCTGAGTGCAAGGCGGCTATAGCAGCTGCATTCACAACCAAGGGACTGAGGCCCTGAACAAATAGTCGAACTCTGGCATCCACAGTCGACACCAACTAAGGAGTGTACTTGGAAAACCTCACGAACTCCATATGGTACTCCCACATACTCATATTACCCTGCTTGAGAACCTCAAACTCCGTAGCACAGACTTCCATAGCCTCGGCAGGCAAGAAGTGATCCATGAAAGCATCAGCGAACTCATCCCATCTCGCCGGAGGAATTCCCTCCCCACAGGAATTCTCCCACATCTCGAACCATGAATACGCTGCTCCCCTCAGCCTGTAAGATTCTAACTCAACCCCCTCTATCTCTGTAGCCTTCATAAACCGAAGCGTCTTGCACATCTCATCTAGAAAATCCTGCGGATCGGCCTCCGGATCAATACCTGAGAACCCTAGAGGGGCCAACCGCAGAAACTGGTTGACTCTGGAACCGGCGGAATCTCCCTGTCCGCTAAAGGGCACAGGGGCAGCATGAGATCTTTGGGCCTGAGCGGCCACTAACTGAGTCAACATATGAATAGCTCCCCTGAGGTCTCCATCGGAAGTACCAGGATCTGAAGCTTAAACCGAAGAAGTATCAGGAATATTAGTGGAAGGGGTTGCAGCACACTCCGCTGTAGCAGGAATAGGAACACTCTGGTCTGGAATAGAAAGGCCAGGTGGATTCAAGTTCGGGCATTCGCTCGCACCCGCACCATCGGGTACAGAATTCACAGCCACGCTTGGGGTGGCATTGGCCTCTAGGCCGAGTCGAGCTCTCTTCTTTGGTGCCATTACTGAAAATTTCGGAACAATGCACGAGTTAGACAAGGATATTTTCACTTTCCACTTCAACGCACGATATAGAATAACAATGAAAAGGATGTTTCCTAAATTTCCATGTAGCCCCCTAATTATAGATATGGTCGACAACACACCGATAAGAAGGGCTCTACTAGACACGGCTCTAAGACATCCTACTTTTTAAAACCTTAGGCTCTGATACCAAGTTTGTCACGCCTCAAAAATCAAGGGACGAGACCGACGCCTAACCGAATGATCCCGGTCAAGCGAACCTGATTTGACTTTCCTATCCCACGCATTATCCCGTGATTTCAATATACATTATTCATGTGAAATAGCCATTTATTACTTAAGCATAAACTAACGACTTGAATTCATTTTTACTTTTTAACATTCCCAACATATGATTCCAAATACTTACAAAATACATACAACATTTACCAACATGGATCACGATTAACCGTACGCATACTACCCAAAATACACAAGTACATTACCCACATTGTGTCTACGGAGCCTCTACGATTACAGAAGATTTATATAATACTTGCCGGCAACAAGGCCCCGGCTATACCTTATACTACACAATAAACTCAAAATAAAGCAACATGAGCCAAATATGGCCCCGGGAGGAAGTGGGGCTCACCAGAATAGCTGACGGAAAGAAGAGGAGGCACTACTTCCGGTGGGCTGAATTACCTGCTGTAGAACCACCTACATTCATATAATAAAATGTAGCGCCCCCGGAAAAAGGGACGTTAGTACTGTGGAATAGTACTAGTATGTATGAACAAACTTTATCCCAAGTACAATCAAACAATACACAAGTAAGAAACAGTAATACAACCAATCAATCAATGCACGTGGAAAGAAGCAACTGAAATCAACGAATTTCACAATCTCTCCTTTTCCCCTTTCAACATCACCATATTCAAAAGTCCCATATATTTTCATTTCAATAGTGATAATGATGACATTCCATCCTTATTACCTCGGCCACCCTTATTACCTCACAACCCATCATCCCTATTATTTCGTGTTGCGGCGCGCAACCCGATCCCACCTGACAATCATATTTCGTAACAACAACCACAAATAATCAAATCACAAGAATTCTTCCTTTCAAGGAACACAATTTCATATCAACAATTCGCTATTTGATCTCAAGGCACAATGACTCTCACCAAGCAGTAATTCATGAACACGGTGTTGCCATAATTGTTCAACTCATTTACATCATTTCACAATTCCCTTTTTCGTTACTTACCATGCACGATTTTTTTGCCATTATATACATTCCTACACTTGGGCACATTAACATTTCTTCATTCATCAACACATACTTTCATATCGATACCCTCGAGCATTTACGAGCTTTGCACATAATAAGATAGGCACATCAAACCACTTTTCACAATCTCATATAGCACAGTAGTATAGCAATCAACTAGGACGATCAGAGAATAGACATCTTACGTCTCAACACATTTGAACAATCATTTCACATATTTTCAAACAAGGTACACATACCGTATGCTCGGACCCAACAAGAGGATTATACAAAGGTTAAAGTTAGCCATACATACCTAGGGTCGAAATCCCTTTTTAACTTTTACTCCCAAATCACCGAACCGACTAGTACCGTCAATCTAGTTCACAATTAAACATATTCAACTTAGAATTGTAAATCATGCATACAATTTGAAATTTTTAAAGCATCTTATCGAACGCTAGGTGACCCCATTAGATTACCACCCATTCTTTGTGAATTTTTACCCCAACCCACTTCCTCTTACTAGATCATGGACATTAATGATCATGCATGCAAGGTATCAACTTATATTTTCAAGAATCAATTCATGAGAGTCCCCTTTTTGTTTAAAACCTGAAAACCAATGGAAAGGGGTTGGGGATTCTTACTTGTTAGAATGAAGAAGAAGGTGATTACTCAAAATTTCCAGGCCTGAGTGACTTTGAAAATCCAATTGATAAAGATGAAGCTTTCTCTCTCAAGAACCCTCTCTTCCCCCTCTCTAATTTTCTTCAGAAAGTGGTTAAAAATGAAGGGGAGGGGTGTTTTAATGAACTGGGGTCGGGTTTTAAAATTAAAAAAATAGGAACCCAACACAAGAATGCGATCAGGAATGCGATCGCATTCCTGATATGCAGTCCGCAAAGTCGACCGCAGAATGGCCCTCCAGGTGGGCAAAAATCGAAAACAATCTGCCCAGGTATGCGACCATTATGCGGTCCGCATACACATTATGCGATTGCATAGTGCGTCGCATAACCTCCCTCCCAAAAATCAAAGGCAACAATGCAACAGCTATGCGATCCGCAGAATTGAAATGCGATCGCATATTGGACCGCGTAGTTGTCCTCAAATGGGGCAGTGATTTTCTCGTGTATGCGACCATTATGCAGTCCGCATACACGTTATGCGATCGCATACACGTTATGCGATCGCATAGTGCGTCGCATAACACCTACTTTCTGGAAAATTTTATTCTTTAGGTCCCGAGGTACTTTTTACTCAATTTAGGTCTGTTTTAAAATTTTCCACAATAAAAACAACTCGGGGACTCATTCGGGCATTATTTTAAACAAGAATATTTTACGGGTATTTACAAAGACTAATTCGCTTAAATTAAGTTTGGCCGGGACCCACCATTGTGGACCTCGAGGGGTGCCTAACACCTTTCCCTCAAGGTAATTTCGAGCCCTTACCCAATCTATGGTAAAGTAAATAAGTTTATGAGTTATTTTCTTTAGGTGCCCTAACCCACCTTAATCCGTTAGGTGGCGACTCTTCAAATTCCATGCCCCATCCCAAAAGGAAATGAGTTTCCCAAAAATGTCGAAATCCGGACTCCGCAAGGAAAAAGGGA